>JBBIGA010000083.1:8242564-8279677 GCA_037576975.1 Alestes dentex
TGAGGTGAATGGTTTTCGGGTAAAAACTCCGGATTATGGCAAACAAGGGTTCGTTGGAAAGAGCGCGAGATATAAATTAAGTCCATGAAATGAACACGAGTCATGACTCATGAGTCACAACGCCCAAGTCCGAGTCAAGTCTCAAGTCATTGAGGGCAAGTCCAAAGTCAAGTCACGAGTCTCTGTTTGTGCGACTTAAGTGCGACTCGAGTCCATCTCTGGTATGAATTAAACCCAACCATTGAATCAGGATAAAGATCAGGATAAAGGAAAAAAAAAGCAGATAGAGACTTGATGAAACCACTTGGATGTGACACTTTAATAAGACCCTTGGTGGGTATGTGATCCAGAGAAAAGTGCTAAAGTGTTGAGTCTCTTAACAATTTTTAAAAATCAGCTGTAGGTAACTCTGGCAATGGCTACATAGCATTTTGTCTAGCAAGATTTAGTCTATTTCTGTCTCTGATCAGCCTTGTAAATTGGTTCCTTTTATGTGTCCTAGATAGGGAATTTACCTAAAGCTTTAAGAGTTTCTAAAGCACTCCTTGGGATTATTTTGTAAAGTGGATTTATCCTAGATTAGACTGGCAAATATATTTGTGTCTGTGGAAATTCTGGAAACTACTACAGACACAGAAAAAAAGGCTCTACTGAGGGAGCTCCAGAATTGATAAAGAGGGCAACTCACAAAAGCATCTTTACTTGCCAAAATTAGCAAAAACAGGCACTACATGGTTGGAACCCTTGCACCCTACACCCAACAACATCTTGCATTACGTCTGCGAGTCTTTTAGCTTCGGTCCCGCAGAGTTTTTCATTAGTCATCATCAGACAATTAGCCGTGCTTACCACCATCCTATGGCATAGATGGGATTCATCTATCAAGCTGTGATTGGACAAGCTCCTGCGAGGAGCTTGGAGTGGCCTCTGTGGCGAAGGTTTTAATCAACGGCCTGCAGTGTGGATTATATCTTTGCTACATGGACAGAACAGAAGGTGAATGGGTCTGGAGGGAACATCAAAGTGCCCGGCAGACAGGCCAACCGTCTGGCCACGCCATGGTCCGGCTCTGCATGATTCAGTTGTACAAAGTGTTCTAGTTTAAAGTCAGGGGCATTTAAGGTCTGATGTTGCTCCATGGTTGAATTCCCTTCTGAACTTTAAAATGATAAATGATGAAGGAAACAGGTTTCTACAGATCTGCTCTTCAGATTCCACTCGAAGCAGTGGCAGTAGGCTCCAACCTCCTACTGAGGCCAAGACCATTATGGCTTTCCATTTCACCAATTCCTGAGTTGGAAGTTCTTCAGCCTACAAAGAGTCAAGAAAGTGAAAGTGACCATTCTGTCATACACAAACACACCACAGCACACAATGTGAACAGCATGAAATTCTTCCTCTGCTTTAAACCCATTCACCAAGTGAAACAGCAGGCAGCCAGGAACACGGCACCTGGGAGCAGTGTGTGGCGATGGTACCTTGCTCAAAGTGGTGCTTAGCAGTTATGGGAATCAAACCCATGACTTCCTGATCACAGGGTGAATGCCCTAAACACTAGGCCACAAGCTGAAAACCTTCCCCTTGAATAAAATAAGGAGAAATTGAACACCTCATTGTATTCTGCTGAATTAGTCTTCAGACTGCACTGACAATCATCATTTTTTTAAACAAACCTTGTTTTAATAATAATAATGCCATGGTAAACAAGAAAAATTTGTTTAGAAGTGCCTCAGACCCAATTATTACAAATAAATTGCTGCCGAAATATGAAGCCTGAGGCAGGTTCTGGTCCTCAGGCCTCTGCCTAGTGATTCAGAGGAATTCCTTGGCATCTTCATTTGCCTTTTTCCCACAATCCCACGCCTTCTGGATGTCTACACTGGATGTCTATGCTCTCACTAACATCCCATCCTCGACCGCACATCATCAGCTTTTAAGTGGTGTGTCTGGGTAGGAACTGGGTGCTGGGCCAAATCTGGCTCCTACCCAGCCACCTCTACCCCCCTTCCCTTATATTGTTAGGTCTTTTTGAGGGAACGAAACCATGGCTGACAACGTGGGTTCACCTTGGCAGTCGGCCATTCACTTCCTGGCACCAGTGGTGGGGCTTAGACCTCAGCACAGATAAAGACAGGCACTGGCCTGATTATGTGAGGCACTTTTATTGAATTAGCCCAGCCCCAAAATGGATGGCAGCTCCCCCCTGTGTCAACACTCGGAGTTTAACCCAATAACATCTTCCTCAGCACACCTTGCTCAGAAGCAGCGCATTCGCTGTCATCCAAATTTGCTTTTAAGCCAGTTGAGCTGCCTATGTGCTCTATACTTGCCTTGTCTTACATTGTTTGGCTGTATTAACTTCGCACTCCAAGTGCAAAACTAATCAACCGCTGTAGTTGACTGACTGCATTCAGGGGACTATTTAAATGTCTTTGAATGATCACTTTAGAGGGACCATAATGCATATTTTTTATAATAAAAAAGTTAGAATAAGCCTGAAGAGCCTCAAAGATCTCATTCAAATGTAATCTATAATAAATGTTAAAAATTACTGCTTTTTAATTGAGACACGATACAGGCCAATCATAACTGACCTTGTTAACATTTAAATTTAGACTAGTTTTAAAGATACTGCTGTGATCCCAGATATGAAGAGAGACTGGAAAACAGGTTAATTTTACTGTTAAACCAAACATACTATCACAAGGGACCTAATTGAAAAAATAATAAAACAATAAAAATATACAATATGGGCCCTTTAAATCCTCCTACAGGCTTTGGTCAGGTGGGTCTGGCAGTTAATTTGGACTGATTAAAAACGATGTCAGGCTGTACTGAAGCACAGGGGTGAGTGTGGGTTTCTGACCCAACATGATGAGCCTGCTGAGCTGGGGTCAGATCACTGCAGGCTCCCAGGGGGCAGCTGGAGCTCAGAACAGGACCGGTCCCATCTAGGCTGGAGACACCAGCTGTGCCGCCGTAAACTTCAGTCTTTGCACTGAAAAAGACTGTGCGCACACACATACACATGTGTACACGCACACTTTTCGCTTATTATATTCCTCTGCTTCATTACTAACTCAAGGCAGGCTGTTACTGCCCTGTATGTGCAGCACGGAAACAGCAGCAAAACCAACAAGCACAAGCATCAGCAATAATTCATCCACAGCATTTCCAGGGTTTTTCTGAACAAGGCCATGGATGTTACTTTTTTGGGTGAAGAAATAAAGATGTGCTCCCTTTAGGCCTGCCATGGCTAACAAGGTATTGCCTCTATGCTTTTTTTGCTTCTTTCTTTTCCTTTTTTTTTGTCACCTGAAGAAGAGAAGGATGAGTGGCCACTGATGAAAAATCCATACGCAGTAATCTCTGTCTAAGCACAATTTTTAAGGCAGATGGAGAACACATGCACACACCAACACAGAGCCAAGGAAAAAGATAGCTGGGCTGATCTGGTATGTTTTTTTCTGATAGTCATAGCAGAGAATAACACACATTGTATCAAATAGGAGGCTGCCGCACACCGAAAGATCTGCACACACACTACTGTCGACTCACTAATCACAGTGCCATTCAATTTCTCTGCAGACCTGTGTGTGTAAGTGACCGTGTGTATGTTAGGGTGGGGTTCTGCCTTGTGATGGACTGGTGACCTGTCAACTGTGTTTCTCTGATTTTTTACATATGATTGGTGTGATAGACTTCAGCACGTCCAAACTCTCCTGTAAAACTGGTTAGAATATTTAATTAATTAAAATAAAGGAAAATCTGAAAAAAAAAAAAAAGTTTTTAGGCACTAGTTTGCTTCACAACTTCCTCCATGTACAACTTCCTCCGTGTTCACACGTCAACACACCACAGCACAATGTGAACTTCTTTCTCTGCATTCAAGTGAAGCTGCCGCCAACAAGGGGCGCCCGGGGGTGGGGACGGTACCTTGCTCAAGGGTACCTCAGTGGGGACACTAGCAGTTGGGATTCTAACCCACAACCTTCTGATTGCAGGGCCAACGCCCTAACCACTAGGCCATCCAGCTGCCCAAGTGGCTCAAATAATGGATGGATGGATGGATTGACAAATGAATGGATAGAAGTATAAACTGATGGACAGACGGATGAACAGACGAACAGAGGGAATGGATGAACAGACGAACAGACGAACAGAGGGAAGGATGGATGGATGGATGGATGGATGGATGGATGGATGGATAGAGAAATGGATAAATTAATGGGCAGACGGATGGACAGAGGGACAGACAAATGAATGGAAGGACGGAGGTATGGATGGACATATGGATGGATGAGCCACCAGCAGTGAGAGAAACAGTTGGAGGGTGGCTGCTGCTCTCTGTCAGGTGCAATCAGCAATTCCACAGAAACACACTGATAATAAACATGCTTTATTATTATTCTTGCGTTTAGACAATAGACATTATTCATTCTAGGATAGTTCTGAGAAGGTTTTAGCCAAAAATGTATTTACTCGTTTAGTTACATTTCAGGGTGGAGGGGTACATGGAGGAAGTTGTGAAGCAAAATAGTGCCTAAAAACATGTTTTTGTTTTTTTTTCAGATTTTCCTTTATTTTATCATCACCAACATTACGTCTCTGGTGGTTTTGGACTGGTAGACCTTACAAGTGGTTCTAGACGAACCAATTTTTTGTATTTACACTGCATTGATGTAGTAGTCATCTTTACAAAACTCTATGTGCATGATTAACTAGTCTTTGCATTTTTTGTACGCACACTTGCTTAAATAAATGTTCCAGAATGTGTCCATTGTACTTTGATTGCTACTTTATACTGCACAAGCAAGCACTTTATGCACCAAGCAGGTACAAAGGACCTGAGGCCTTGGTGGTTTCCCCCCATAGGCGTTCATTTGACTAAAGTGCAATTACTCTGGAAAGTTGAATACATTATGGAAAGCAGGTTTTAACTCCTATTACCATGGCTGCACTGAGGGGGCGGAGGGTGGGGGGTGGTGGTTGGGATGTTACCTCAAAGCGCACCAATCAGGCTTATATCACCGTATCTGTGGCAATATTTAAAGAAAGAGACAGTGCCTCAGGTTATCCACATTATCAATCAACATTTCAGCAGAGATGCAGGCATTCACTTCAGCACTTCAGATCAGATTTTTTATGCACAGAGGAGCATAAGGTCCAAGTTACACCGCTGCATACACACATGTAGAACAGGGAGAGATGACACTGATCCTGTACCAGGCATTAGGTCAATATTAGCTGAAAATGATAACCAAAAAAAAAGACCGAATTTGTAACAAAGGTAACATACACTTACTAGTGCCACACCCATTGAACATTATTTATTAAATAATTATTAATAACCCTGTTGCTATTACATTATTTATAACTCTGTGGTTATTGGATTACCCTAAAATATTAAATGAGAATAAAATAATAATAATAATAATGATCATAAAAATAATAACAATAACAATAACAATAATAATAATTATTATTATTAGTAGTAGTAGTAGTAGTAATAGTAGTATGCTCAGTGTTGTTGATTTTCACTCTTTTGCATTTCTTTTGCACACCACTGATAAGCAAATATTTTGCCTAAAAATGGAGCATCCTGTCCAATCTGGCAACCCTGCACAGACTCCTGTGCTGTTAGAGCTCAAGTCTCACAAACTGTCCAAAGAGTCTGCTTGTATAATCTCTACAGAAATGTATCACAGCCCTTTAAGCATCTGCAATTAACCTAAAGCCACCATCTAGAATAAAGCATATAGTATAATGAACTGTGGAGCCAACTAATCAACACCAGTACCTGAACTCACTAATACTCTCAGGGCTAAATGCAGTCATATCCTTACAGTAATGTTCCAAAATCTTTCTGGAAGAGTAGAGGCTGTTGCTGTAGCAAAGGCGGCCACCAACTACTCCGATGAATACCCCTGATTTCAGAAGAAATTCTGAATGAGCAGGTGTCAAATGTTGTTTGTATGAAACTGCAGATATTTCAACAGCAAACAGGGTTTAAATGTCTGTTCCTCGTCCTCAGATGTGCCTTCAATGACCAGATAAAGTTTCCTCTGAAGTAAGTGCTCCATATTAGAGAGGTGTTCTGAGAGCACTGCCTTGTTTCAAATGAGCCACCTGTAAAAGTGAGCTGATGACAGAATCAGTAAATTGTGGGGGCCACGTGCGCCAGCTGAACCTTTCATACCCCACCAGGGGATGATAAGGCCCTAATGAAACGTCGCAATACTGTCAGCGATTGCATTGAAGGATGCGGCGGCGCCAATAATCTGTCTCAATACTCTCCAAGCATGAGGAGCCGCCGAAATTAGCATGTGTCCTTATCAAAGAGATGGACTCGACAGCTACTTTCTCAAAAGCATAGATCCCCTCCCCTCTCCCCACACACAATCCTCTCCCGCTGTGACATGATTTATATCCGTCCACTGAAAACAAAACACCCCAAATTACAGCGTCGACTAATACATATTAATTACTGGAGTGACAACGCAGGAGCAATTGTGTTCAGACTCCCCATGGCAGGTTTGTAATCATTTATGAGAGAGAGAGAGAGAGAGAGAGAGAGAGAGAGAGAGAGAGGCATAGCAAGAAAAATGGAGAAGAAAGTAAAGGAGAACTAGTAGAAGGAAGGAGAGAGAGAGCTAAAGAGAGAGAAAGTGTGAGAGAGACAGGAGAGACACAGTGGAGAGAGTAATTCAGCATGGAGAGACAGAGCGAAGAACGAAGAAATAGAAAGCGAGAATAAAAACAGATAGAGAGGGAGAGGAAAGAAAAGAACAAAAAGTAGACAGAGATAGAGAGAGAAGAGAAACAGTAAGAAGAAGGAGAAATGAGAGATTGAGAAAAAGCCAAGGAGAGAGAAAAACAGCATGAATAAAGCCAATGAGAAAGAGTCAAGGAAGGAAGACAAGGGAAAGAGAGTGAGATAGATAGAGATAAAAAAGAGAAGAGAAAACTGGATAAAGAGAAAGTGAGAGAGAGAGAAAGAGAGAGAGAGAGAGAGAGAGAGAGAGAGAGAGAGAGAGAGAGAGAGCAGCAGCAGCATTCGATCAGCCCAGCAGGGCTGCTCGGTTGGAGCTTGTCAGATTCGTCTCTGTGGTGAAGATGACACCTCCATCCCCCTGGGGGAATCTCTAAAGAGAGCAAAGCATGCTGGGATGCCCTGGTGTCACGGCCCTGCTCAAAAATGGGGGAGCCCAGATTCAAACACATATTTTAACCCAAATAAGCGGAGGGCATGCGACTGATTACCGAAGAATTTAAGCATATGACAGGCCGAATGACAGGGAGCCCATGAGAGAGCCATAATGAAGAGCTTCCAGATCAGACTCTGATGCTAACTGTCACACACACACTTACACCATCACACACACTAACTGTCACACACACACGTATGGTCACTGTGGGGGACTAAGATTTCAGTCTCTTTTCATCTCATTTCATTTTCATCTCATTTTTTACATCATTTGAAAGTGCCAGCTGACCTTCACACTGCGTGAATGAAAATTTCACAAGGAATGGACTACAGGATACAGGATATGTCAGGGGATGAAATGTTACATTCAAAGTTAAGGGTGCTTTTTCACAAAATAGTAAAGTTAATATTTTAGGGATGTAACAATTATAGACTGCTTATATATACATGTAGAGGTTATATATACATTTACTACTTTAAGAAATGGAACTCACAGCAGACACAACAATCATGTTTTATTTCCAGTGAGTGTCTCTGGAAGGTCTGGATCTACCACTGGCTGTGACATCTAGGTATTTAAATGTATTTAAAAAAGCAGTGGAGGAAGGCAAGAGGAATGTGACATGAGCAATGTGACATTAAGCAAGGTGAGAAAGAAAGAAATAAAGAAAGAAAGAAAGAAAAATAAATGACAACCTCTATTATCTATGTGAATTTAGTGAGCAATAAGAGAACTCAAACATTCCTGGCTATTCCTTAGTCATCAGGCTGAGATGAGATAAAAACAAATAATCCTTTATCACTCTACAGCCCCCCTCCCTATGTGTGAGGCAATGCACATCATTCTGATCCATTTAGGATGGTGGTTAGTGAATAAGCACACACTAAGCAGCATCATCATGATCATCTTCCTCATCATAACAGGTTTTCTGACATTAACCCATTCAACCCTGAGGGCCTTTCCGTAGGCCCACATTTCAGTACACATGACTACATAACTTTCCAACAGTTTCATAGCAGTTACTGAATACAAGTTTGGAGATGCAGGGGTTAACATAGTGATAGGCTCATTTAAAGAAAAAAACAGCATTTTTACATGTATTATTTCCCTGCACAGAACCTGAAAACCCATATCCTCAAAATGCACTGAAGTGTAAAGTGACATTGTTATACGTGAACACTCCACGACATGTGAACAGCACGAAATTCTTCCACTGCATTTAACTCATTCACCAAGTGAAGCAGCGGGCAGCCAGGAACACAGCACCCACGGAGCAGTGTGTGGGGACAGTACATTGCTCAAGGGTACCTCAGAGGTGCCACTAGTAGTCGTGGGATCTTCAAGTAAAGTCAAGCTAAGTCAAGTAGGTTTCCTGTCATTTCAACGCAGTACACAGTGAAACAAAACATTCCTCCAGGACCATGGTGCAACACAAGAACAAAAAAAGAAACACCACAAGACTTTGTGAGTACAGATAGGCTAAAATACACAGAGAGCAAAGAGAGCAAGCCAGAGAGAGAATGAGAAAAAAGCATGTGCAACAAAACAACAGGACAAGACAACATTTAGTGTAGTCAATATTTGAATGAATACAATGACATACTGTTTTCTAGCAGTGAATTGTGCAAACATGCAGAATAGAGGTAGACAGCAATACACAATAACTGTGCAAACAGTGGTAGCAGCAGGACAGAGAATGTGCAGTCTATAATAAATAAAGGGTGTTTACAGTGGTAGTTGGGTTGTAAATTGTTTAAGACAGATCAGTGCGTGTATGAATTACAATGGAAGACAAGGGGTGTTTGCTTCAGCTTCTTTTCGGCATGTAATATCATTCTTTCTGCTCTGCACCACTGAAGTGAAATCTTCTCACTATACTGGCAGATCATTCTGCTTGATCAGATCAGAGATCAGACTTCTTTCTTTTTCCCTCCTCACGTCAAAAAAAGGCATGGGATCTGTCAGCGCAGCATCAGACACAAAAATCAAGAACTCTGTAGCCGCAGGTTAAAATATGCAATTATAGAGCGCCCTCAGACACAATGAGCATCACTGTGAGGCTCTGCACACGCACATCAGAGAGGAAAAATAAGAAAAGAGGAGGATTATTCCATCGCTCCGCTGAATTCAGTTCGATTCTGTCTAAATGCATAATTTTTAAGAAATCATTTTTCCTGCTCTCTCCTGCCTCTTTCTCCTACTGAGAGGCTGAAGCAAGAACAGAAATCCAGTGATTTAAGTCAATGTGACCTTGATTTCTGATCCATTAGCATGCAGCAAGTGGCTGGAGAATGCACTAATTCATGAGGTCGTTTTATTCTGTCAAAGCGGAAGAAATTTTCCTTGGTAAGGTGACCACCACACTCACACACACACACACACACACACACACACACACATTTTTATACAATATCAGGACAAGAGGTCAAACATATGTACCGCATACATGGAATGTAATATACCCCTATGTATTATACATGTGAAAGTATATATATAATAAATAGTATAAATAATATAATAATAATAATAATACACACACACACACACATGTTTACAAACATATACAAATAATTTCTTTGTTTCGTTTTCATTGAATGACTGCCTCTCTGCCTTCAACAGGCAATCCTGCATGAGGGCCATGTGATGGATGGGTTGATTGAAGGCTGGATGGATGAGTAATAAACTAGACAGACTGACCCATAAATTAGGCTGAACAATCCCATTTTAAGATTAAGTGGTCCATTTTATTTAGAGCTGACTACAAAACACCAGGATCAAATGACAACACCATGAGACCAAGGTCAAAGAAGTTAGAATGAATAACACATAATGAATAACTAATAATTAATTGGTCATAGAGGTCTTAACCTACTCAGACTCTGTCCGTCAGCCAATTGCATTTATTTCTTTATTTATGTGTTTGTTGACTAGGAAAATCTTTAGCCCTTATGTACACATACAAAAAAAGGTGCTAATAAAGGTTTCATCGTTGGTTCACCTTTCAAACCATGTCACACATATCCTTACAAAGATCCAGTAAAATGTTCTTCAGGGAACCTTCTATGGCTTCAAATAAAACTTGAGTGTAGAAATACCAAATATTTTGAGCTGCATTCCAAATTTCTAATATTTTGATTTAGAAACCCTTCAACCCAGGTGTACTGGAGCTTTTGGCAAGAAAGACCATCTATGTTCACAGAGAATGGTGGGCTTGGTGGGCTTAAGGACAGCTTAATCCAACAGCGGGCCAATCCGCTCAGTTAATGAAGCAGCCTACAGGAAAAGCCCTGCTGCCAATCAATGCTATTGAACAGGATTGAGTCTGAGATATATCCTTGGCAGAAAGGTACCGTGCTATCGACCAGGCCCAATATCTATCAGGTCACCATGCTAAACATCACAGCCCAGGACCCTGATTCATTATTTAGCTTCACTTCGATCCGCGCTCCAAGCATGCCGCGCTTCACTGTTAATGTATATGGACTGAACAGTCACAGCTAATCAATATGACCGTTCCTGCATGAGGAGCAGCGAAAAATAGGCCAGACTCTGGGGAAAATATGAAAAATAAAACTGAACAGAATAATAATACACAGGCTACAGAATTATGGCTTGCTCTAGAGGCCAGATGTATGGCTGTGAAGGCAAAGCATTGTAAATTCAAGGATAATGTGGAACTAGTGCTCAACTGAAAATGGGTTTAGGTCTAGGGGGACTACGACTAGGATTTCAGTCTGAACAGGTGCAGGCAGCTTTTTTACTGCACCCATGCATTATTAATGCGTAACGGGACAACAGATTTTTAGCCCTGGCATGTAGAAGTGTTGATGGATATTAACTGCACTTATATTAATTGTTATTGTGATACTGGTCATCATGATGTTGATATTGCAAATAGTGGGCAAATAAGCCCTCCAATCAGGTCAGATTTGTATGTGTCTATTTTGATGAATGAGGGTGTATGATTCAAGTGTTTTGGTGTAAATAATGCAGCTCATACATTAAGTGTGCTACTGTATTGATATTAGTGATATTTTATAATGAGCCGAACAAAGCGACTATTAAGCAGAATGTTCTTCAGTGGTTCTTGGCTTCTAATTAATGATGGTTATGGTAACACTTTACTTGAACTGTACTTTATAACACTAACATAATTATGCCTTAAACATGTAATTGCAAATTATGTTCATTGGGTCCACTGCAGAATTTATCATGGCAATTACTAATAATAATGTCATGACTGGTGTCATGGAAATGTTAGCTTCCTTTTTCATTATGTAAACATCTGATGCCTTTTTTGACCAAAAGAAAAGGCCTGAAATCTGCCTTTAGCAGCATGCTTGAATCGTTTTATGCATGACTTTGCACCATTGTCAGCTAAAAGCACATTATTCACATGTATATGTTGTGTATGGGATTTCAGCTTTTTGCTGTGTAATGTTTTACAGTCAGTCTTGCATTTCAGTCACCCTGGTTACAAGACGTTACAATCTACATGCTTTAAAGCACCAACAAACCAAATAAAGCCTACTAAATGTTCATAATAAACATAATAAACAAGCCTAATAAACATCATAAAAAATGTTCTCCAGTCTTTTTATGCCCTTTATAAGACACTGAAACTGCCCAAAACGGCACCATTTGTAGGAAATCTTTACCTAACTGATGAAACCGTGTTGCATAATGATGAAAATAGGCTCAAGCACTTGGGCTTCGAGAGGTCACCTAACCCATTAATAGCTGATTACAAATATAATTCGTTATGTCATATCTGTCAGGGATTAACACACAGCTCTCAGAGAAAGATGATTTTTTTCTTGACGAGTTTACTTTTCTGATGTCAAACAATTTGCTTTATCCAACCTGCGTGCAACTTACTCTTCTGGAGTGTTTAAATAAGAAATGCGTGGGGGTCCTGCATCATACACTGGTGCTCTCGCACTTGCTGAGAGGTCCCTATAACTGTCTTTAATGATTAAAGTATTATGCAGCCTCAGAACAGCAAGTGTCCCTTTCTTCTGGATCAAAAGAAACAAGGCAAAGAAGGAGCAATGTGCAGAGGTGGCCTTGATTTCCACAGCAGCAAATACACTTAAGTTTTATCGTAACGAACCGCACACGGACACAGACAGACTGGCCGCACAACTGATAGAGGTGCTGCGACAGAGGAAGTCTTTACCTGAAGCATTTTTGCTGTTTAAGTCAAAAAATTCTAATTTATACAATTTTTCACTTTAACCACGAGCATTGAAGCAGACAGGACAGGTTTGCTTTTGTAGATTTTACTATAAGACAAACATAGCAGATAATGAGTAATGGGGGTTGGGCGGGGGGGGGGGTGGTATTTGTCGAACAGGCGGTGATCATATTTGTTATACACTAGGATTGTCCTGGGGGGGTGTATTTGTCAGATGGGTGGGCAATCATATTTCTCAAGGGGGATGGGTTGTATTCTTTGACCATTTTGACATATTTGTCGAAAGAGAGGGGAAATTGTGTTTGCTGCACTTGGGTGAAGGGTCATATTTATCAAATGGGGGGTCATATTTGTTGAATAGGACAGGCTGGGGAGGGTAGATTTCACAATAGCTCTAATGCTAAAGAAGCTAACAGATAATGAGTAATAGGGAGATTTTATTTGTCAATTGGGGGGCATATTTGTTGCACTTGGGAGACTGTATTTTTTATTGGGGTGCATCGTATTTGTCAAGGGGAACAGGCAAGTATATTTGTCATTGGAGGCGGGTTGTATTTTTCCAATGGGGTGGCCATCGTATTTTTAGTTAAACAGGGGAGGGGTCACATTTGTCAAATTGGGGGTATTATATTTGACAAACAGAGGGTCATATTTGTTAAACGGGATGGGTATTTGTATTTGTGGAATTTGGATGGGGGGGTGCCCCAGCCTGATTAGTTGAATGGGTGGGGGAGTCGCCCTAGCCTGACTGGTGATAACAATTTGAGATGGTATAATATAAGTGTGTGATAACCAGACAAACATAAAATTATATTAATTTGGGGAAAAATATCTAAATGCGATTTTTAGCCAGGCTTCTTCATTAAGATCACTGATGGTCTTTTGCTGCACACACACAAACACACACACACACACAGCTGTGGTTAATGGCACATTCTGCAGTCATATCTCACTTTGGGTGAGTGCATTACAGGAGGGATTTAGAAAGTGCTGACTGAGGTGATTTTTTTCCTTTCTTTCTTTATCCCTAGAGAGCAAAAAAGATTTTGTTTGACAGATCAGGTGCTGCTGTATCAGGATTGATAGTCTAACATTCAGATGCGAGGGGCTAATCCAAGTGCCACCATTCTTTTGTAAGCTCTGAGGTAATTCTTTTCTTTTATAGCCTAAATTCAGATGTACAATATTGCATGCTGCTGCCTTCCGGAATGCTATGATAGTGACCATGATCTACTCTTTACATGTAGAGCTCTGGAAAATGGCACCGCCAAGGATAAAAAAAAGCAGGTTTAGTAAGAGTGGAAATAAAAGAGAAAGCCGTGCGTTATCTCAAGGACTTTCTGTGGTAAAGCATGGAAATCGATTTTGCTGTTTAAGCCATAAAATACTAATCTCTATTCACTTTTATTTTCTGTTTCACTCCCAGGGTCGAGCAGGCTGAGAGGCCTTGTCACATTGCTTAATTTCCTCTGTTTGGTTCACAATTAATTAGATATAACAACTGTATGGCCTGCTAGGTGACTACTTCAGTGAAGACATAGGATCGAAGTGACCATCAGAATCAGAAAACTTTATTGATCCCAGAGGAAACAGCTTAGATGACAACTGCACAGACAAACAGTGACACAGAGACAAGGGCAATGTAAAATATAACATAAAGTCAAAATAAATTTCACAAAATACACTTTGTACTCAATACACTATGCTATATACACAAAATGCTGTGGTCAGTAAGTGAGGTGGATATAAGTTAAATATACTGTATATAGTTAAATAAAATTACTGCTGAAATAGTTTACTAGATATAAGTTTTTGAATTGTTTTCTATACCAAGTCTATTATTGCACATAATAGTAAGTAGTGACATAAGTAGTGATATTGCCTATAATACTATTGCACTTAATAATAAAGATATTGCACATAACAATAATGATTTAGCTAAACCAGACCAGGTTGAAAAACAGGGCAACATATGAGGCCAGGGACATAAAACCACAGAGGCCTGCATGATGTTTAGCTTAAAGAATAAGTGAATCTAAGACCAAAGTGGCTTAAGAATGGACATACAAGACCAGAACACTTAGCTTGAAAGAGCCAAGACCTTCTAAGGCACAGCACTCGAAACTATTTAGCTACTCACAGAAAATCAGTCTCTCCTCACCCAAAGCCCAAAAGGTCAAGCAGGTCAAGAGGCAGCTTGATTTTCCCCCCCTTGTCACTTCACTTAATTTCCTGTGTTTGTTTATAGATAGACCACTGCCTGATGACCTACAAAAAAGAGCCCCAGTCACCAACTGTCCCTGCCTAGCTAACACCCCCTCCCCATGCAAGGCTCATAAAGGCCCAATCTGTTGGAGCTATTGTCCAACCACCCGTCTCTGGCGCCTGGCAGCCTGTGGATGCTGGGAAGATTGGTCACAGGTCAAAATGTGTCCGACTTCACAATTACCCAGGAGACGCATAAATTACAGGCAGCCGAGGCGTCCCGTGTCTGTCCCATGCCGCTGTGACGACAGCTGTCATGCTGTGAAATAATGGTAGATATACATTCGTTTTTGGACACCAGCCATCATTGTTACATACATGTAAATTGAAGCTAAGAACATTTTTTGCTTTTCCTATAAAGATTTCTGCTATGTTTCCTTCCAAACTCATAGCGGACTCCTGGGATTCAGCAATTCCAGTGTCGGAGTACATGATTCCATTTGTTTAATTCAGGAGCCAAGACCCCTGTTTCATCTCCCAAATCTTCCTTCTGTAATCGCTTTCATCTTTCAACCCTAATTTAGTTCATAAACAGCACTGCAAAATATTTAAACTCCTCATGAAATGGCAAAGGATGAAAGTGTTGAAACTGAAACCAAACCTGGGTATTACCTGTAATATGATAAAAGAATGTGCTTTTGATGTGACTGGGGGGAGTGCAGTTTTCTAGCCAAGCCCTTATCAGTAGTGTAAATATGTTCAGTGGGAAAATCAATATCATTAGACACATTGCCATGGCTCCTTTTAATAACATATTCATTCATGAATTATGGATGAGACTGACTTAGACATAGAAATTTGGGGTTTTGAGATTTTCAAATATGCTGAGCTGAGAAAGAAGACAAAAAAATCTGATTTGTATGAGACCATAGTGTTCATGCTAGGGGTGCATTACAGTTGCACATAAACGTAGAGCAATGCTGTAGTGTTTACGGCTCATGCACACAATTGAAGCCCATGGGGACTTTGAGAAGTACCTGCCAGCTGACTTCTGCAATAGATGTGCTTTGAATCCATAGTAAAAATGTTAAAATATAGTTCATGGTAATCGACTGTACGGTGCAATTTTTTTAATTCTGGAGTATTCTTTTAACTGTAAATATTCCTTTGATATTAGAAATACAATCCATTACCAGTGATAACTCAGCTCAATATTTGAGATCATAGATAATACATACAAATATTGGCCATTTTCATTTTTTTCCCATCTCACAAAAATGAGTAAGTGTCTGCTAATTATTTAAATATTAAAATAATTTTTATGTCCAATAGCCAGGAGACATAGAGAGACATAGAGAGACATAGAGATACATAGATAGATACATAGAGAGAGAGAGAGAGAGAGAGAGAGCGATAGTGGGAGGGAATGGGGTAGTTAAGGCTGCCATGTTACGTTGCCCTTGGTAACACCACATCTCACTAGCTCCGCTTCCGTCAGCTCACAGAGGCATCAGCATGAATATTAATGCCCACTTCCTCTCCAGCTGAGCGTGGGGTCAACGGCCAAACTTGCAAACTCGCCATTGCCCAGATTAGATGGGGAGGCTACGTGGCACCAAGATGGGTAAGATTCGAGAGGTTAGCTAGGTGGCTAATCAGTGATGAGGTTGATATGAGATTAAAGCGTTTATCTGGGTAGGTAGTTCAGTGATGAAATGGATACAAGACCAAAGTTGCCAGCAAGGTGTCTAGCTTTGTGCTGGGGTGGATGTATGACAAATGTGGTTGGCCAAATAGTTAGTCCAGTAACGAGGCGGATATAAGACTTGAGAGATTAGCTAAGTTGATAATCAGTGAAGAGGTTGATATGAAATTAGTGCAGTTACCTCAGTGATGAGGTGGATATAAAACCAAAGGTGCTAATTAGGTAGAAAGCTCAGTACTGAGTATGATGTATGGCATAAGCAGTTAGCTAAATAGCTATTTCAGTCATGAGGCCAATAATAGCGATTGCTAGTGCAGTGATTACATGAAAGATCAAAGCAGCTAGCTAATAGCTAGTTCAATGATGAGGTGAATGTAAGATGTAAGGGCTTAGGGCTAAACAAGATGCGTGTTCTATTTAGTTGAAATAAAATGAATGAAAAATAAATTCATCAAATAATGAAATAATCCAGCCTGTTGTTAGTTTGTGAAGGACAAGTTATGTTCAGTAGTTGTATAGGACATGGGGCTGAACATTATTCATGTCTGTAAATAACAATTTTTTATATCCTCCAAAAGATGCAGTGTGTGAAGGTTTAGACTTTCAAGAAATAAAATCAATTAATTCCAATATATATGATAAGTAACTTCATTTTGGAGGGATGTCATTGTGAGTGTTAACTACAATTAATATTGACCGTATATTTTAGTTCATACTGTAGCTCCAAAAAAGCTCAGCGACTACAGCAGTCATTTATCAACCTGCTCACAGTTAAAGCTCTCAGGGCGCTTAAATGTTTATTTGCCAAGCAGTTTTTATTCGCAAGGCGAAAAGTCTACTTATGAAAGGAACTCATCAATTGTGACCCTTTGCGATTAGTTAATTACCATGGCTGAAATCAATCAACTTAAACATGCTTCACTGTGCATCCCCAAAGTATATTCATAAAAAAGCAGGCTGGAATTGATGTCTGCAGTAACATTTTTGTGCAAAGTACAAAGTCAATACGGAACTGAGTGGATCAAATCGGATTGGCTGTCCACCATGTGTACCAGAGACAGGTATGACAGGCAGCAAACTGGTTCAGCCATATGTCACATTAATGCCCAATTTGTTTGCTCGAAGAAAACATAATTGTTTTGATTTCTACAAATGTGTGGGCCAATCCCAAGTCAGTGATGCGAAATTATCTCTAGGAACCTGACCAAAAGCCTTCTGGAAAATTCTTGTGTCCAGAAGACATCCATGCAAAAATAATTTACAGATTAATCAAAACAGCGCACACTTACTCAACAAAGAGACACTAGAGCTGACAAAACTGAGATGTCTAACAAAATGAACAGGGCTAATGGATGCTAAAAGTAGTCAGAGCATGACAGTTATAAAAACACTTCCCTCCACTTGCTGCGCAGTGCAAATATATTCCGTTCACTGCTGTGCCATCAACTGCTAAAGTAAGGCCAGGCATACTCCTGGGTCCTGAATGCCCAACCCTTCCTGCCGACCCTGATGATGCTAGCAGGCTAAGTGCTAAGAGCAAAAACAGATCGATGGTAAATCAATTGGTTTATAGCTTTTGGTCCACCAAGACTTGGGAACGCTGGGCCAGACCTACATAAGGCCTCTTGATGGCACTCAGCCTTTTAGCTGCAGTTGCACTTGCTGAGTCAGACCCTGAAGGTACAGAATGCTACTCCTCTGGTTTGGGAACCAATCACATTAAATGGTGGGCCATTTGAAGTCATAAATGGTGATTAATTTGAAGCTGCAGGTTCACTTTTTCTTTTCTTGGCCAAACTGCAAAGAATTCCTTTTTGTCAAAAGACTTGTAACAACAGCCAAGCCATTGGTGGTACAGTAAACCCCCAAAATTTGCGGGGGCTACATTCCCAGAGCACCCACGAATTGTGGAATTTGTGATGCCTATTTTTATAGTCTAAAAAATGCCTATTTTTATAGTCTAAACCCTAAATATGGTCCCAAATATGCTCCCCAAAACACTTTCATTTCATTTTTTTTAACTCCCTTAAAAAATGAAAACGTATACTCATGTACGTACTGTACAGTGTACAGTGACCTGCTCTCTCCAGCAGTGCTAGAATGTAAAATACCGATGTTACCCCTATATATACTGTATTATAATTAATGCAAGTGCGTTTTCTTTGGTATGCACTGTTGTTTCTTTGGTCTAAATGGTAGGGTAAATACAGTAATAAATTAATTTCATTTACAGAAATAAAAATACAGGGCTTTAAGAAGAACAAAATGAAAAACATGAGATCACTCAGCAAAGCACTCGAGATGTTATGACACGGGACTGTTATGATGCAGGAATGCTGGACTGCATCTGCCAATCAGCAGGAAGGAGAAATGAATAACACATTGGCTACTTTCAAACCTCCTGTCTCTGAGTACAGGGGTATTTCACCATCCCAAGATGGGCTTTCTTTGTGTTTGCTCAACAATACCAAAACATTTATACATTTATATTTTATATGGAAATGTGGCAGAATTTATGTTAATATTTATGTTAAAAAAATGTATATACTTAATTATAATTATATTTTTTATATACTTAATAATTTAGCACTAAAATGCATGAAAAATTATATATTGTCATGAAACAAGCCAAAAACTGCAGAGGATATCTGCGGTTTCCATGAATTTGCGGGGGTCTCCACAAACAATTATTAGTTAGATTCTAATAAAAAATTGGAATGATTGAAGCGGAATTTGCAGGGGTTTACTGTATATAGAACCATTTTTTAAAGTTTTTTAAAGGATGGGTTCCCAGACATGGTCCTGGAGCTCCATTGTTCTGCACATTAGCTGAACATGTAAAGCATTTCCCAAGCAATTCCAGCTCAACACATCATGTATTATACTGCTCTTAAATGAGGTCTTGAGAAGATGACCATCTTTGCCCTGCTATCTTTATTGAGTGGTAATTCTGATTGCAATGGCTGTTATGGCAGAGTCAGAGAAGCTCAGGCCATGGTTTTAAAAAAAGACTCTAAATGAAATGTCTTTGTTATTGTCTCTAAGCAGATAATCCACCCGAATGAACAAAAAATAGAAAAAAAAGAAAAAAATATGGCAGTCATTTCCATAATCCATCGCAAAACTATTTGCAACATCCTGAACAAACTCTGCAATCTCACTGAACAAACCAGGAGACAGGCAGCAGAAAGATGCACGCTGGGATGCAGTAAAGCTTTTGGCATGTTACATGAAGGAAGCACATGGTCTTGAGTGTGTATGCCTTTGTAAGAACACACACAGCATGAGCATGGCAGTAATATGAACAAGGACTGGTGAGATTAACTTTAGAACAGATTTGCAAGAAACAAGTCAAACAAAGGGCTGGTTCAAACTTCTGAGAGGTACATGAGACACAGAGAATGGGTATGCTCATTTGTTCATGCTCCTCACTATTTAATTTGCCCTGTGTTAGTCCTTGTTATTGGTCCTCCCTCACCTTTGCCCGGTCTATGTCCTCAACTCTTTAGTGTTCGTGTCTGGCCCGCATGCCTTGTTTCAGTTCTGTTTAAGTTCATAATAAAACTACTGGAGTATGTTAGTTCGGAGGAGGAGGAGTTATCCCACCTGTGGTTTTGGATCTGGGGTTTCTCGCGGAGCTCCCCGTCTCCAATTCGGCGAGAAAGCCATGGAGGCGGAGGGGGTCACGAAACCTCTGGATCGGGTTTCCTGATCGGTCACCTCTGGCATCCCGTATGTCATCCTGAGCTCGTATCCACACCCTTCAATCTGAGTTGCTCTGGGAGGCGAGTTTCGGGCCGGTCGAGCAGACTCTCTCTGCACGTAGCACAGACTCCTGCACGCAGCTCATCTTCTCAAGCGACTCCAGTACGCAGCTCAACTTCTCAAGCGTCGCCTGCAAGCAGCTCAGCTCCTCGAGCTTTGCCCGCACGCTGCTCAACTCCTTCGATGGCTGCAACACAACTCCTAGCTCCTCTAGTGGCTCCAGCTCACAGCTCATCTCCTCCAGGGGCTTCAGCTCGAAGTTCATCTCCTTCTGAGGCTCCTACCCATAGTTTAATTTTTCCCGTGGCTCCAACCCACGGCCTAAAGTTTCCTTTGCTCCGTGGCCCCAGCTCAGCTCTGTCCGTGGCTCCAGCCTGCAGCTGCCCCCCCGTGGCTCCGGCGCAAAGCTCTCCCCCAGTGGCTCCGGCGCACAGCTCTCCCCCCATGGCTCCAACCTGCAGCTCCTCCTCTGTGGCCCCAGCACCGGTTCCCGTACCGGTCTCCCAGGCTGCGACCCCTGCACCTGTTCCCGCGCCGGACTCTCAAGCTGCGGTTCCCGCACTGGTCTCCCAGGCTGCGACCCCTACACCGGTTCCCACACCGGTCTTCCAAGCTCCTGCACCGGTTTCCGCACCGGCCTCCCAAGCTCCTGCACCAGTTTCCACACCGGCCTCCCAAGCTTCTGCACCGGTTTCCACACCGGCCTCCCAAGCTCCTGCACCGGCTTCCGCACTGGCCTCCCAAGCATCAGCACTGGTTTCCGCACCGGCCTACCAAGCTCCTGCACCAGTTCCCGCATCAGCCTCTCAAGCTCCTGCAGTCCCAGCTCCAGCAGCCATGGCTCCCGGCCCGGCCTCAGCTCCAGACGCCCTGGCTCACGCCCCAGCCTCAGCCCCAGATGCTGTGGCTCAAGCCCCGGCCTCAGCTCTAGACGCTGTGGCCCTTGCTGCAGTCCCAGCTACAGCCGTGGCTTCCACCCCAGCCTCTGTTCCTGCATGGGGGTCCCTACCTTCACCACCTCTTCCACCACTGCCTTGGAGGAGGACTTTCGTGTTTCCGCATCCTCCCCCCCTCCGCTGTTGTGTGGCCGGTAGTCCCGTTTAGGCACCCCAGAGTTGCGCCACTTGGGGGGGGGGTCCTGTCACAATTCCGGTCTGCGGCCGCTAGAGGTCGCTACTGGATTAAGAAGTCACCTCTTCAGCTCACTGGGTGTGGTTTCAGCTGGCTAGAAGTTTTAGCACTATTGTTCCCACTGGTCTTTTGTTCATACTTCTCACTATTTAAGTTGCCCAGTGTTAGTCTTTGTTATTGGTCCTCCCTCACCTTTACCTGGTCTATGTCCTCAACTCTTTAGCGTTCGTGTCTGGCCCTCGTGCCTTGTTTCAGTTCTGTTTAAGTTCTTTATAAATCACCTCATCATGGACGTCTGAGCCTGTGCTTCTAATTCTCTGTCCGGACATGGCCGGATTGTGACAAGCTCTAGTCCACACCTCCAAACTCATTTTCTCAACAAGACTCCAGGTATTCTAACACCTGACTCTAGTTAATAAAGCTAACTCGAGCGTTCACATACTTTTTCCACTAGCACTGTGAGTTTTTAATGGTTGTTCTCAATAAAGACATGAAAGATCAACAATTTTTTTGGTTATTATTTTAGGCACATTATATTTGTCAATAGCCTTGTCTTAATGCAGAAAACAAAAATTCCAAAAGGTTCACATATATTTTTTTTTTGCCACTGTATATGATATTACTTTCTAGTGTCCTTATGGGAGTTTAACACTATGCAGCTCTTAGCTAACAGTATTTTTTTTGTCCATTGTGGAATGAGCACCATAAATATAAGCTTGTAACAGATGCGAGATAACATATGGTTTAAACTATACATCAATTTTATAGTGACTCTTTCAGAAAAGGTCTTTATCCTATCTAGAACTTCCAGCAGGTCTTTTGTTTCTCACAAAATCAGTCTTCCCATAATAAATCAAAGCCTGATTGGTTGATTCTTGAGAAAAAATACTTCCTTACAAATCATCAAAATCCTGATCCAGACATTGGAAATGTACTGCTTTAGTCTCCTGAAATCTTTAGGCCTTCTCTGAAGGTCTAGACAGTCCTGGGGGTTCCCATAAGCTTGACCCCAGTCAGAACTAGCGCAAACATTTATATTCATCTTCAAAGTATTAAAAATACTTTATGAATCGAGAATTAATTATTGTACAGAGGGAGGAAAATTTGAGATTTCCTCTGCACTTTCACATTACAAGTTCATGTTTACGTTAGCAGACACTCTTATCCAGAGCGACGTACACCCGTGCTTAAGTAGTCCACATCTGTTCTTCATACCCGTAAAGCTATACTTAAATCAAGTCACAGCTAGCTATTATGTCTTGACAAATGACTGGACTCTTATTTTGAAATTATAGCACAAAGTATTGTCCTAGTATTAGTCTCAGCTGGTGTTTGTTTCATGTGATGTCTGAGTAGGTTTTGTATTTAAGATCCAAGAGTGTTTGTATTAGTTGCTGATGAACCCTCACAATATCCCTAAAGCCACCCAGTCCTCTTGTGTCCTTTGTTTATGTAAAGCTCGTTTTAGGCCCTCGTGCCTTTTTGTGTTCTGTGCAGTGTCTGTGCTGTTTGTAATAAAATTCCATCAGAGGGAACCTTGCACTTGCGCCTCGCCTCATTCCCCAAACACAGCACGACGTGACACTAGCTAAGGTTCACACCTTAACAAACCCTGTCAAAAAGAAAAAGTTAAGTTAAAGAGGTTAAGTTAAAAAAGTTCACTCATCATATTAATAATTGGATGTAATTTTGTACAGTGTGGGTCGACAGTCATCATGGAATCATCTACAGTCCTGTTCTTCATCAAATGGTTCCTCTTTTTTTACAGTGTTCTTCTAATTATTTCAAACATTTAAAGATATTGAGCTGTATCATCAAAACTGAATCATTTCAGACCTGCAACATTTTTGTTCAGTTGAAAATAGTAAGTGCTTCTGAACAATGACTCCAAACTTTTAAGCACTAATGTGTGTTGGAAGACACTTATGCGAACGTCCACAGATATTCATAGGTGTGCAGATGCTGTATTGGGACTTGGCAATGTTTGTGGTCCAAACTGTTTGGGACCTCCGGGATCAATAAAGTTTTCTGATTCTGATTCTTACAGGGTTTTTTTTAACTTGCTTGCTTTTGATTAAATCTGCATGCTCAGTCGTCTAGCAAGCGCCATGTTTGTTCAAATGAGGGATTAGCACTTCTCAATCATCTTTCATTGCTTTCACAGTGTAATGTTCAGAAAAGACATTACAACAACTCATCAATGGGACATACAAGTAGCATAAAAAACGAAAGAAAAGCAATCTTTGATCTCTGACCTGTCCTGCTAAAGACAGCTTGACTGACAAACACACATGCTCCTCTAACATATAACACAAGATTATTCTCCAGCTCTCTCCATGCACGGCTCTGACATGCTGTAATCCCACAGGGCATCCGGCACTTTTAGCCCTGTCTGACAATGGCTTTTAAAGACACTTCAGAAAAGCTTGTGTTATGAAAAGCACTCTATAAATGACTGTAATAATACCTTCTATAAATGAAGGTATTATTATTTCATCAAGACTTCCACATGGAATAAACAGTTCCTGGAATGGATTTTCTGAGGTTAGTATCGGGGTAAGAGGTACTATTTTTTTTTCTCAAAACACCCAGCCCTGCTGGCCCAATCCTATTTTATCTCACCCAGCATGTCTGCTAATCCTCAACATGTAGCAGCAGATTTGCCCACTGCAGGTTTCACAGACCGGATGACCTGTCTGAGTCGGGCGCCGATTACATTGCCTTTTTTTGTCTAGCATGCGGTCACTCCACAATCAAGTCTCGAATGATAGACTCAAACTGGTACTTGGATGAGTTACAAGATTCAAAGCTTAGCTATGGAGCTACAATACACTGCCAGTGGTGGGAGGGGGATGTTACAATCCTTTCCTTACTCAACCAGGTCCAAAAAGAGACCTGTCAATGTAAAGAATTTTCATTAATAAAAAAGTTCAAAATTGTCAACAATTGAAAAAAAAATTAACAATTTGGACACTAATTGTAGACATTAACAACTGGACATTAACCTGGAAATTAATTAAAAGGTGGTTTTGGAAACCAAAAGTGGTTTGAACCCTTTTTGTGAAAAAATAAAATAATAATAATAATCCATTGATGCTTGACGAAAGCAAAAATGGTTCCTAATGTTTAGGAAAGTTTTTCTGTCCACCAAGAACCTTTCACAGGGTGACTCTTTACAGAACAATTTTTGGGTTGTGTGAATATGACGTTTAATGAACTTCCACAACCTTTTTACAGTTTAATGAACTTCCACATTATGTAGAGGTTCTAGGAAGATCCCCTAATTCTAAGTATGGAACTAACTTGATGCAGGAAGTTCACGTTATGTATCATTCTCAAATAGGGTTCTTTAAAAAACCAAAAGTGTTTCTTCTGAGGCACTGCTCAAAAAGACAAGACAAGAACCCTTTAGGAATTTTCAAGGAAGGCTTTAGCATATCTTAAAAAAGGAAAGATTTTCCAGTCACCACTGCCACAGTGGGCCACGTGTGTGTGTGTTAATCTCCTTGGGCAGAATTGAACTTCAGCAGTCAGCACCCCTGCCCTTTTGCTAGCATTCCCAGCAGTGTTTCTAGGCGATTTCTCTTGCATGTCCTTCATCTGCTTGTCGGAGAGGGTAATCCCCATGCTAACATTACCGTAACTCCCGCACACATGCCCAGCCACACTCACCTAATCCTATAACGTGAACTCTGGGATTTTTTTTCTCTGAAAGGAACAGAGTTGAGTTAGCGAGACGCATTAGTGCTCGTCCAAGCATGTAACGACACGACTGACATCTGAAATCCTTTTAAATAAAGCTCTCCTCTCTGCTTCTTTTTTTTTTTTTCGTTTGAGAGCAAATGAGATTTCTTTGTCGATCCAGTTGTGAGATGGGCTTTGTATAGCTGTGTCTTTGAGATGAAACATGTACAGGGGGATAAAGCTGTGGCACAACAGGGCCCACTCATGAGGATCGTGCTATTTTCATTGTAATCCAGTAGCCTTCTATAATCAAACATTCCTTTTGCTTTTGATCTCTAAACCTCCACCACTCCATTCTGAATGCACTTTAACTAGTCACTTTTAAAATCCATTTTTGGGCATCCCCTCATATTAATGCAAGGGCATGATTTGATGGGCACATCACCACACCTTGCAAAAGACACTTCTTCCAGAGGGCCATTAATTCAATTTAGGCACATGCCACCAAGCAATGTGCACAATTACCGGTCCAAGCAAGCCGCTCCGCTGCGAGCAGCTGGCAACACAGATCGTCTCCTTCGTTAGGTAAAGCATGGGGCAGTGAATGTTTCTTCCATGGAATAATGCACTAAGATGAACATTCAATATGCAATTGTTGTGTGCACCATACAGTGCAAATGCTCAAAACGCCAATTCAATTAGGATCCAAGGGGACTGCCGGAGAATTGACTGGATGAAAGTGCTATCATTTTTCAGGACTGATTGAATTTGCTACATGATCCAATGTGATACCCATCAGTCCCTCGGTCGCTCTAATTGCTGCAGCAATGTGACGGGTGAAGGACAATGGCATTCTCTGGAATAACACTTCAGCGATCCTGGGTGGGCTGTCGCTCCGTTCCAGAAAATCAAGCCATTAACAATTGCCATTCAGCCCAGTGATGCAGATGGCGTTCGTTTATTGGCCCGTTTTATTCATAGCTGCAAAGTATGAAATAATGTGAGCATTACCTTTCCTAGTGTTACTCGACAAATGGTTATTGGAAAGAAACCATGTTAATTATATAAAGAAACATTTCAGCTGATGTTAATGTCTAGTGTGTGACTGACGGTTTGACTTAAGAAAAATTACAATTTGGGACTTTAAATGAACATCTGAATGAAACTTTTCCAATTTTATGTGTGCGTCTTGCCTGGTCATGCATAGCCACTATCATAGTGCCATGCGTTTCTGCCAATGTCAAACCAAATTGTGGTGCCCCTTATGACTTTAGGGGCTCTAAGCAACTGCTAACAACACTTACAGCAAAAACTGCCCTGCCAAAAAGCCAACCTAAAAGTGTTAATTCTGCAGAGTCTCCTAATTTGCCAGGATTGGGAACACTGTGTCACTCAGAATAATCCCCCTGACACCATGGCCTGGCCACTCCAGGCCATATGGTGGAAAGAAAAGTGTTCTAGTGTCAGCAGTTCTCACACATTCTCACTTGAGCTAACATTAAAAAAAACAGCAATGCCGATTTGATATCTGAGTTTCCTGCCCTTGCTGACACTGGCTTCTGTCGCTTCCAATGGAGATGTGGACCTCAATCCGAAATCATCACTCTTTTTCCTGTGGATCCTGGATAATGCAGAGTTTTCATGTGCAGAAATGCAAAAGCTCCTGAACTTTCATATGGAAGGACTGGTGACCACATCTGACCTATAGGTCAAGACATTCAAGTCATGTCCAGGTAGATTCCCATGTCTCTGGAGTATGAGTTCCACTTGAGCCTTTGCTAAAAATCTGTCAGATTCTTCAAATAACAAGCCTTGCAACACAGAGAAACCTACAGTCTCAATGATAGATCTGAAGCTATACAAGGTAAATGGCCAGGAGTCCAAAAAAGCACAGCTGGCTTCATTCCTTCTGTGTGGATAGTATGGTTCTCCCTCTCTCCCCATCACTGCTAGCCACCATGAGCATCTGTTAGCTGACGTAACAGCACTGGCGTTATTCGTTCTCCTCCAAACGCATTAGGCTGTCCAATGACGTTGCATTAGCAGCAGTTCAAAAAGATCTAGAGTTTCATGTGACTCAGACAAAGCATGTGTTGGCCTTTACCCGCACAGTGTTGGTGGTATCATGTGATTGGGGGATGCTTAGCTAATGGATGGAACTGGAAGTAACTAAATAGGGGAAAACAATTTTAGAAGCTTGAAACATCTGAAAAAGAACTTTTTGAATGGTCCAACAATGTTTGCTTCCAAAGTCTGATCTAAAGAGAGATTCCTTTAATGTATCATGGTAAAGATTTATATGACAGGAAAAATCCCAGAAAATAATTAACAAGACACATCAGGAACATCTGAGATCCTGTATGTAGTTCACAGTTCAAGTGAGAATGAAGGTTTTCATTTATTATTACTCTCACTTCATTGAAGAATTAACCTGTGAAGTTTAAAAAAAAAAAAGTTTGGGACAGAAATATTCTCTGAGAAGCCATTGTGAGCTTTAAAGCGGAGCCATAAATCAAGGAGCGTGGCTCGCATCCATTTACAAATGCATTAGGAAACCTGCAAGGTATTCTTCTGGGATCTAATGGAATGATTGCCCCATTTGTTCAGCCATCTTTTTCTGCTTGAAAATCAAATAAAGCGGTTTATTTCATCAGTCTTACCAGCCTTGCATTTTTTTGCTTCTCTTCTTCTCTATGTGTGGACGGGCATGTGATGAATCAGCCGGGGTTGAATTCAGAGCGATGAAACCCATTACCCACAATCCCCAGCTCCCCCTCTTGCTCATTTCCCACATAAACGTCACATCTCCAGACTGACTGTCCTGTTGTACTGCTGCGTGGAGTGAAGAAGGGGGGCCTGCTGTTGAAGTAAATGCTTTCAGGCTGGTGACAGCTGAAGCAACACATCCTTGTAACAGTTTATGAAGGTGACAGCGTCTGTGGCTGATGTCGGGAATGCTTGATGTCGCTCCAGAACGAGCCATGGTAACGAATGGGGTTGAGTTGTTCGGTAAATCCGGGGGACTTTCTCAGGAGAAACCCTCCAACCTGCCTGAAATGTTCTACACACAGTGATGGCCTCAGGGACACCTTGTAAATAAAAGCATTGCTGCCATTAAGCAGCTATTTGCTAATTGTCTGGGCTTCATGTGGCTTCATGTTTCATCCACATTATGATTTTACAGCCTTCTATGTCAAATGTTAAAACCTGCTGCAAAAGGTTTTTGCCAGTCCAGATCATGTAATACATGTGCTGATTTTCTGAAACTGCTTTTCTACTAATAGGGTATGGGTTATTTACAAGGTTACGTTCAAGATTCTTTCAACCTTGATGCCGTCTAGCAAACCACCTCACATTTCCTAGTTTTGAGAAGAACCAAGTATGGATCGTCAATGGAGGCTGTTGCACAATGGAAGTAAACAGTCATAGCAAGATGGTACTTTGCTGAAACTGCTTCTTCTCTAAACTGTAGAATGACACACCCAATAATGTCATAACAATTTGCTCTGGAAATAACATCTTTCGGTTCCAGCTGATAACCAACCATTCAGGTGCAGCAGTGGGCTGCCACCAACAGGGGCGCCCGGAAGGCGAAGTGTGGGGAGAGTACCTTGCTCAAGGATACCTCAGTGGCGCCACTAGAAGTCCTGGGATTCGAAACCATGCCCTTCTGATCAGTGTTCCAATGTCAAACTAAAGAAACATGTAGATTATTTTCTTTTAGAAAACAGGACTGAACAACAGAAACCTCAAGTAATGGGGGATGATATTCAAATACAGTGGGCCCTGTTTGTGCATGCAGTATGGCAAGTACCTTCAGAGATTGGGATGCAAATCCTGAAAGCAGGGACGGCTTGTGACTCGCTTTCAGGAGCTGCACCGTGCAGAGAACACCCCAAACTCTGTACTTTCGTGCTTAAGTATGACGCGTAACTCAACGACTCTTCACAGAGGTCCAGCAGTCTTAGCTGGTGTGGGGCCAGAAAACTTAAGCTGAAGCACGTACACAGGAGCATAATTGGAATCTCAACATTTTAGAGCCACACAACCGAAATGACTTCTAAAGCATTCTCCAAGGTGATGATAGAGGCTGTTTGGCAAACAAAGAAAAGAGGCTGATGAGATCCGAGCTTAAGACAGATAGAGAGTTGGTGGAAATGAGAGGAAAAGAGAAAAGGGGGAACAGAGTGAAATAGAATTTCATCCAATAGTGTCTCTCTGAGCAGCCCCTGAATCAATAGCCTGGAGCACTATGCCAAAGGAGGGTTTTAAAGTCTTCTATTAGAGTCCAACGTAATTGCACAATCATAGAGGTATTGATAAAAGGTCTCATGTGAGAGTGTGAGACTATGTGCGTGTTTGTGCAGGATCCCAGGAAGAACCTCCCCCACGCAAACATGTAGGTTGCACAGCAATAAGCGAAAGGACATTAGTTGAACATTACTGCCCTTATAGGTATTGCCGTTATTACTCTTATATGTCAAGATGAGATCACAAACAGCAAGGCAGATCTCCTCTATCACAGCAGGGCAGCAATCATGATTACATGCAGAGCCTTGAACGATAATCGATGGTTGAGTGGCTGTTCTGCACACACTGACCACTAGACACTATCAAAATCCAGGTCAAAAGCCTGGCCTCAGTGTGAGCACATGTATGGTAATCTGAATAAATGGATTACATTTATGGATGAGTGAATGACATTTGCGGAAAAATAAGAATTTTACAAAAAAGAAGCCCTTCTTTTCAAGAAGAATTTATGTATGCAGAAAAAAATAATAATTTCTTTGAGCCAAAACCACAATAAAACAATATTGTGGACATCTGTAACATATCTGTAGCCAGATTGTGAAATAACTGTTTGTAAAATAGGCAGCGCATTTCTTTAGATGTATGGTTCCTATCACCACTGCTGTGAAGACTGTGTTTCTACCGAATTTCACAACAAATCACTTTTTACTTGCACCTTGAACACTGAAATTATGCTGAAGGTTTTAAGCACCAGTGGAATTCCCTTTCCTGCGAAACACAAAACATGAGCATGGGTTCCACTGCTAGCCTTCCTAACTTCAAAAAATCATGAGACAACACTGGAATTAAAACCTTTGTGAAGCCTCTAACCAGCTGCATAGTTGTCGCTTAGCTGTTGAACGCACTTACACCTGAATGACACTATAAGATTCAGACGCATCAATGATTCAGCCATCTTGGGCTTCGAATCCACAGGCGGCCATTATGGAGAAGCCTCGGATCATCAGTCTGGTCAATCCACCCCCTCCCGCCCCAACTCCCTCCTTCACACCCAAGTGTCTCCTCTATTTCCCTGTAAGTGAGAGGAGAACGCCAGGCCGTAGAGAATGCTCTGGAATGAATAAACAGGTGCTGTCTGAAGCCAACTGCTGTTTGATGGATCAGAATGGCTGCTGGCTACATATATTTTCTTGCTCTCTTCGAGCACTTAAGAATAGACATTAAAGGTAAGGGACAATTTCCTTCAGCATTAGAACAGCACAATTCCGACCCTTTTCGGAGACTCTCCCTCTCCACCCAAATGATGGAAATATGGTGAAGGTGGACTGCATCCTAATGACAGCCTACTTGAAGAAAATGTGGGACCGCTAGCAAGACCTTTGAGACCACATAAACCAGGTTTAGTGAGGCGACACCTAATCAAAACCAGTCCTGTCATGTTTCAGACGCACATTAACCTTAAACACCAATACTATTTACAGCCTGATAACATAAAAATAATGAATATATTTGTCTCTGTCAAAAATGTGGATTTTAAACTTTGAATCCATACTCTAATTGTGAAGGAAAATCTTTTTTTTTTGTCATTTTGTCGTTCTTTCTCTTGACTGATTTAAATCTATTAAGACTTCATGTCCCCAACACACCTGATTCAACTATTCCACCAATTACCAAGCTGTTCCCGGATTTAAATGGGTGTGTAAGAGCAGAAAAACACAAAAATGGTGCAGGACGTGAAGCCCCCTGGGACCAAGGTACGGAAACACCGAACTAGCTAAAATGTAACTGATGCAATCATGTAGTCACATATAAATGTTTAAAACAGCTAGCAAGAAAATGTTTTAAATTTGGCAAGACCTTTGAGATCATACGGACTAGGTTTACCGTGTTGACACCTGGTCACACCTGGTTGATATACCCTTTGAAACATTACCACATCTCAGCTGTGCAGTGCAAGTCTACATCCTATGTTCCACTTACATCACTAATTCTAGAAGCAATTCTATCTGCCCTCAGACCACTCTAGCTGTATAGTGGATGTCCCTTTTTAGTCTGCCTATGTTTCACAAAGGCTGTTTTAGCCCAGTTGTAAAGCCCTGCTCTGTATTCCAGGGCACTACTAGCCTCTCACTATGAGCACGTTCTACACGTGATGTATGAGTGCCATCACCAAAAAATAATGGTGTGCTCTGAAGGTAATCTTTTATTTTTGTGAGCTGCAAGGCCATGGCAGAATGGCTACAGCCCAGGCTCTCTTGCCAAGTGAGAACAAGAGGGTTGAGTAGGTGGCCTTTTTATCAAAATTCTGCATGTGATGGAAATATGAATCCGAAATCAAGGTGATACCATTATGATCACCACATTCTCACCTCCTTTAACAAGAAATTATCGGCATGATTTTGGATCTGATGCTCTGATTGTCTGTGCCACTCTTTCACAAAGAAGCCCACTTATTAGTTAAAATAGCTAATTAATTAAATTAATTTAATTAAAATAGCTAATTATGGATAATTAAAAACCAGAAGTCAAATCAAACCTTCTTGCTTTTAAAGGCTGGCTACATTTTGATCAGTCATTTCAAACACTAATTAATCAGACCATGTGATAACTTTTACTTTAATGTAAGGCACTAATGTACCTCCAGCCAGCCTCCATCTAATACAGAGAACCCTCTGGCATTATTTAAGTTGAAAGAAAGCCCTTCTTGTCCCTGGATACAGTAACAGAAAAGAATCAAAGCATATTTAAAGTGGACTGGAACTCTCAGTAGGATGGCAACAATAACAATCGATTCAAGCAGCCATATCCTGCAACATATGTGGTAAAATGCGTTCACCCAGAGAGATCACAATCCAGGAATGGATTTCTATGTGACAGAAAACTGACTTAAATAGCATTGGCCACTTCCAGCTTCCAATTATCTAGAAATCAGTCTGGACCACAGAGAGAAACAAGGAGGAGGTGTCGGTTTTAGGAGGGTTAAAAAGCCACCAGACTGGCAGGGTTTAGAGGGATGGGGTTGCAACGGTGGGGGAAGGGGAGGGTCAGTCCCTCTTGGCAAGAGCAGGCCGGAATCAAGCAGTCTTTCCCGAGTGAGCAGGTGGATTGAGTCCGAGCCAGCATGGTGGGCTTTGGACCAAAGATTGGACACCTATAGCTCCACATCACTCTAACGACCTTGAGGGAACAAAGAACTGACATTCCATTCATCAGAGGTAGGAAAACCTGAGTTCTATCATTTATGTTACACCCCTTTATGGTCATGGTAATGAGACAATGCTACCTGCCACACTGCAAAAACTGTTAAGGAACAATTTGAGGGACAAATCCCTAGATCTCAATCCAGTTATGGATCAACTGGATGTGTTGTACAAACTCGTCCAATCCATGGAGGCCCCACTTCGTAACTTACAGCATTTAAAAGATCTGCTGTAACATCTTGGTGCACATACCCCAGCACACCTTCAGAGGTCTTGATGCCTCTACCGGTCAGAGCTGTTTTGGCAGCAAGCGACTTTAACATTTTGGCTAATTGGCATATATATCAAAGTGAAAATTTATCTCATGGTGGTTTGAAAGCAAGAAATAAAAAATAAAGCACACCAAACCCATAATCTTTGACACATTCATGAATCTAAAACCATCCTTTAGTGCAACAAAGACACAGAAAGTGGCGTTAATCCTTTGTGGATGAATCGACAGCCAGAGTGCCTGATTGGATTTGGGCCTCTATTAGTGTGAGTCCAAGCGGCTGGTGGCGCCGATGAAAAGCCATATTAGCTGAAAGTGAGGATGTGCCACTCGACGGCTGGCACTCCTGGATGACTGCACACAGGTCTTTTTCATGTGTCGCCAAAAACTAAGAGAGAGAGCAGGATGCTTTCAGCTAGGTTTCTTGGCAACAGAATGGGTGTTCCCATATTCTCTCAGAGTGCACCTCTTTCCTATAGAGCACTAGTTCTTTTCAGCTTGTTAAAAAAAGGAAAAAGTTTTTCAGTTTTGTATACACATTCAAATTGATTGTTTTTTCATAGGTACATTCAAACTCACTGTTCGCATGTTTTCTTTTTCAAATGGTGTGTTATTTGCTCAGGAGATCAGGAGCTGCAACCTTCAACTAGGTTCAAGGCTGCAATTTTATATGTGTCCTGAAATGTATTTTGCATTTTGCTGGGTCCTTGTGTTATCCATTTATATTCAATTCGAGGCACCTTGGTCCTGCTTTGAGTTCTGCCTCTGTATCCAATGCCACCATGTTTCAGATGCACTTGCCTGAAATCACACCGATACTATTTACAGTCTGGTTATCTCCAATAAATACCTGATACTGACCTGATGCTACACCTGCAGTGCAAACAATTTCCTAGGTCCCCCTTACATGCCTTTCTTTAATAAACAATCATAAATTCTGTCCAAATTTAAATCCAAATCCCAGTTGTGAAGAAAAGTCTGGTTTTGTCATTTTGTCATTATATTGTTGCTGTTTTAGTCATTTTTGACTGATTCACACTGTAAGACTGAATTGTATGCTGATGTTATAGATTATGTAACTCCCAGCCTTGGTCCTAGAAACCCCCTGCTCATAGAATACAGATTCATCTTACACCCTCGAGCAGTCAGGAGAGCACAATGTCAAGCTGTACTTCAGGAATCCACATTTGTGTATTAAAAGCCTAGAAGAAAACACATGCCATTAAGCACTCCATCAATGTGACTCTAGGGCCTGCTAGAGCAGCATTAAGGAAAACATCATCCAATTACTGTAAGTTAACGCAGTGTGGGGGGGGCTCTACCTGCTCTTGATAAATAGCTCTTTAATTAGTCAGGCAGATATTTTCCTCTGACGGATGGCCCATGTGGAGAAGCATGATAACAACCACCAGTGTCCAGGGTCCATCACCATGTTGCTTCCCAGCACAATGGGATGAAATAAAGGAAGTTAAAATTCTCAAACTTTTTTGGGCCAAGTATCACCACCCCTCAAACTATTGGCAGCTCTGCTCATTTCTGAGCTTCTTTCTTATTTTCCTTTTTTTATTCTTGTAACTTTTTAACTTATGTCTTAGCTTTTTAAATCTAACACCATGCACTACCATTTCATGCTAGTTCTGGTCATTTTTGTCTGGTATTTTTTACTTTTTTCACCCGTGTGTGGACACCTGGCATGTGGCTCCTTTGTTTACTCTCGAGATCAGCTGTTAGTGCTGTGCCCTGCAGTCGTGCTGCTGGCGGACAGGCAGCAAGCTGAGGAGGAGGAGACTGGGGTGTCGTGCCAGGAGGGGGCGTTGTTGCCTGAGAAGGAGATGATACAGACCATCTCTCCCTTCTGTAATCATGGGAAATGTAAGATCTCTCACTAATAAGATGGACAAGCTAATGGTGCTAACCCGGTGCCGGACGGAGTTCTGGCAGTGTAGCATCATGATGCTAATGGAGACCTGGCTAACACCGCTAACTCCAGGCACGGGCATGGCACTGCTCAGATTGCAGCTGGTGCAGGCGGACAGGACGAGGGAGAGCGGTAAGAGGAAAGGAGGGGTACTGGCAGTGTTTGTGAACGACAGATGCTGTAACCATGGGCACATCACTGTGAGAGAACAACTTTGCAGCAGAGACATTGAGCTGTTAGCCGTTAGCATACGACCATACCACCTCCCCAGGGAATTCTCGCATGTTATTGTGATAACGTGTCCCCCCCTCAGCCAATGTGAAAGCATCCTGTGACTCTCTCCACTCTGTAGTAGGCAGACTGCAGACACAGCATTCCCAGGTCATGTTCATAATATCGATGTGATTTCAACCATGTATCCCTGGACTGCACACTGCCCACATTCACCCAGTATGTGATATGCCCCACCAGACACAATAAAATACTGGACTTACTGTATGCTAACACAAAAGCATACAGTTCATCACCTCTCCCTCCCCAAGGGAGATCAGATCACAGCCTGATGCACCTTATCCCTGTGTATGAGCCCTTAGAGTGCAGGGAGCCACAAGTCACCCGCACAGTGCAGAGATGGTCGGAGGAGAGTGAGGAGGTTCTTAAGGACTGTTTTGAGTCTACTGGGTGGGAGGTGCTTTGTGATGACCATGGGGAGAACATCGACAGCCTTGTCACCTGCATCACGGACTACATTAATTTCTGTGTGGATAACACCATATCCACCAGGACCGTGTGGTGCTTCTCCAACAACAAACCATGGATTACTCCAGAAATAAAAGCCTGTCCACAACGTCCCAGGCAGAAGAGGAATGCCTTCAAATCAGGAGACAAGGAGGACCGGAAAGGGTGCACAGAGAGCTGAAAGGACTGATCAGGGATGGGAAGGACAGTGACAGGCAGAAGATGGAAAACCAGCTTCAGCAGAACAATGTTAGCAAAATCTAGAGAGGCCTTAGAACCATCTCGGGCCACAAAGAACAAAACACTCTGCCGGTGGGGGAAGTGAGGTGGGCAAATGAACTGAATCACTTCTTAGCAGGTTTGATTAATCCTGGATGCAGTCTTCAACATCTGCTGCAGACACACCCACCCCCACCTCTGTTCCACCTCAGACACCTCAGACACCTCATCACCCCAACCACAGCACCAGTACACATCCAGCACACAGTTCCAGCCTGTCTCTTTCAACCATCCAGGTTAGGAGGGAACTGAGGAGGATCAAAGCCAGGAAGGCAGCAGGTACAGATGGCATCAGCTCAAGGATTGTCAGGTCCTGCGCAGATCAACTGTGTGGGGTGATAGAGCTCAATTTGAGCCCCTGGTGAGCTTATCATTGGACCCACTTCAGTTTGCCAACCAGCCTGGCATTGGAGTGGATGATGCGGCCAGAACTGTGAGAATCACATTCTTTGATTTCTCCAGTGCCTTCAACACAATCCTTCCCACAATCCTGAGGGACAAGCTGGAGTACACAGGAGTGGACCATCACCTCAACACATTGATACTGGACTACCTCACTAACCGACCACAGTATGTGAGAACTCAGGGCTGTGTGTCGGACAGGGTCTTCTGCAGTACTGGGGCCCCACAGGGAACGGTTCTGGCACCGTTCCTCTTAATCATCTACGCTGCAGACTTCTCCTACAACTCCACCAACTGCTTCCTGCAGAAGTTCTCTGATAACTCTGCAATAGTCTGCCTCATCACTGATGGGGATGACAAGGAGTACAGAGAACTGACCTGGGATGTTGTGGACTGGTGCCAGCAGAACTACCTCCAGATCAACACTGGAAAAACCAAGGAGCTGGTGCTGGAGTTCATCTGAACAATAAATTGGACTGGACTCACAACTTCTCTCTACAAAAAAGGGCAAAGCAGGCTGTATCTGTACCTGCTGCAGAGGCTCAGGTCTTTTGGAGTGTAGGGGCTGTTCCTGAAGACCTTTTATGACTCTGTAGTGGCATCAGCCATCTTTTACGGTGCAGTCTGCTGGGGCAGCAGCATCTCTGCTTGGACTGAACAGGCTGATCTGGAGGGCCAGCTCTGTTCTAGTGGAGGTGTTGAGTGACAGGAGAATGGTGGCTAAGCTGTCATCCCTGTTGGATAACAGCTCCCACCCCATGCAAGAGACTCTAATAGCACTGAGCAGCTGCAGGCTGCTGCACCCATGATGTGGGATGGAGAGATTCCGCAGGTCCTTCCTTCCAACTGCTGTCAGAGTCCACAACAAAGACTTTGCAGATGACCACACACGCATAGACAAACAAACACACCTCCAGTACACCATGGTAATTTCTCTTATGTGCAGTATTACTTGAGTGCAATTTTTTTTGATGCAACACGTGCAATTTTTTGGGTGGAACTATTACTACTGGGCAAAATGTGCAATTTAAAATGTGCCATTTTTCTGGAGCATTTCTACTGTTATTGACAATGCCTGTCACTCCGTTGTGTACCTGTATGTGTGTGTGTGTGTGTGTGTGTGTGTGTGTGTATATCTACTGTTCTTATATTTATTTAT
>JBBIGA010000083.1:8283952-8294687 GCA_037576975.1 Alestes dentex
TGTATATATATGTATATATATGTATGTATGTATATATATATATATATGTATGTATATATATATATATGTATGTATATATGTATATATGTATGTATATATATATGTATATATATATGTATATATATATGTATATATATATGTATATATATATGTATATATATATATGTATATATATATATGTATATATATGTATATATATATGTGTGTGTACATACATATATGTGTATGTGTATATATATATATATATGTATGTATGTGTATATATATATATATATGTATGTATGTATGTGTATATATATATGTATGTATGTATGTATATATACAGGTGTGCATTCCTGTCTTTGTGAGGTGTTCCCATTAACTTCTGGATAACTCTAGCTAAGTAATGATGTTGTTGCACATAAATTTAGCCCATTCATATTTCACCTCTAAATTTACCATTAGAAAAATAATTCCACAAAATTTGACATTGTGTTCAGTTATAAAAACAGACTTTTATTATTATTTATAATTTTCATGCTTTTATGCCCACTCAGACTTTGATGTTCCATCTTTTGTTTAACATCTGTGACCGGTGGATTTAATTGAATAACAAATTATAATACTGTTACTCTACTGTTACTCATTTGGTTTTTTTAGACATAATGGAGGCGACCTCAGGATCCATAAGTGCACCTTTGGGACCTTAATATTTGCCATGTGTACTTGTTTTATATTGCTGTTTATTGACTGGTTGATTTGATTGATGGATTGATTGATTGATTGTTTGAAAATGAGATATTGCCATCACTGTGTTTTCTAAAATTTTAATAAAAGATTAAATGACTCCACAAGAAGAATCCTTAACATCCCCACTTGGTTACTTTTTTTCCATCGTACCAATATCCTCACAAAGGGCTAAATACAAACACTCTCTCACACTCACACACACACCTTTGGATTGTATTCCTGTCTTTCAGGTGTGTTTCCATGTTCATTCCGGAAAATCCAGCCCAAACTTTAGAGACCTGAAGCTCCAAGCTCAAATCAGCTAAATGTTTGCCTTTAACTCTTTTTGAGGACATTGGGACGATGGAAAATCTTCGACCATGTGGAGAACCGTAGGTTTCTCATCAGGAGAGCTTATGCTTTTGGAGTCAAATCTTAGAGAGTACAATGATGGCAATAAGCCATTTTAATAAAGTGTCCTTTTCGTGTTCCTTCATCCTGAGGACATTTGGTCATCATAGATCTAAATACACACCCACAGCTGCTTAAATTCCAGTTCGTCAGCTTCTCATTGCAACTTTCCGTTTCATCTGGTCGTGCAGTGCCTGTATACAGAACTTCCACAGGCGCCTGAACGGAGTATTTTTAGGGTGGAACGGAGAATTATGACTAAAGCTTTACTTACTTTACTAACTTTGGCTTCGAGTGTTTCGGTGCTCGTTAAAGCTCGTTAAAAGACGGGAAAAGACGAAGACACACGAAAGCACTTCGGAAAAACACGTTTCAGAGAGCGCGACTTTTGCACCTCCTCCAAAAAGCGCTTCAATTAGATTTTTGCACGCGCAGTAAGGAAGCGCGTAGAGGCAGGGGTAGATATTAAGGTTTGGTAGTTGGGGCGGGAGGCGGTGTGGTGGGGTGTATGGGGGATGGGGGGTGGGTTTAAAAAGTCCTTTTCTGTCAGTGATGCTCACACACTCCCCACTCAGAGGCTTTATGGCTGCTGCTCCGCCGGGTCTTCGGGTTAACGGGCGAAAAATGACGACACGGTCCCAGAAAACTCGGTAAATAGAAAAAAGTGTTTATTTATTAGCTGTTTTGGCATCGTGGCTGTTACGTTTGAACTTTTACAGTGACATGGACCTGCTGCTGAGGTGACACTATGCTCTGCATAGACTTAACTTGCTCAGAGTTGCCTGGACAGGACGAAACTCGGTTTGTGTGTGAGCTGAAAAGGTGTGTGTCTGTGTACTTTTCAGACTCGGCAAGAGACGTTACCATGTAGCGCAAGTTATTATTATTATTATTATTAGTAGTAGTAGTAGTAGTAGTAGTAGTAATATTGTTATTGTTGTTCTTTTAAAAACGTCAGGGACAACAATAACACCAAAAATGTCTTTATAACAATTTTTACACACATTTTTGGCCAGTTTCTCCAAGTTCCCTTAATTTGGGAAGGGCAGGGGGGGAAGGAGAAGGGAAGGCAGGTAAAACCTCATTCTGTTTTGCCAGTATGGCAAAAACACACAAGACTTCTATAAAAAGTGGAGTTTGGAGAAGGACCATGAATGAAAAGGGCAGAAAGGATAGCTGCTAAAAGCTGCCGGGTGCACCAACGTGAAGGTTAGCAGACACCCGCACACACTCAGCCCGCGATGCTTCTGGCTTGGGGCGCGTTAGTCCAGGCTTGCCTCGCCCTGCTGGTGGAGGCCAGCCAGCGCAGTCTGAGGGAGCCAGCCAGCTGCAACCTCAACAGGAAGGTAAGCCCCTCGAGAATAACCCCTTTTTACTTTTTTCCATAAATATGCTAGAAAAGTTGAGCTAGGTGAAGCAAAGCAACCACTTTGTGACCTGAACAGAAGAGTAGTGTGAAAGTGAACATGTGTAAAGTGAAAAACACCTAGAGCTTTCCCTGACAGCCAGCTGTGACATGAACAGAAAGTACTGGAAAATTAATGGTCTTAAAATGGACGTAATGACAAGAATGAGTGTTGAATCACCTAGTTGAGAAAGAACCGCCTTTTAATTTGATCAAATTAAAGGTGGTGGTGGCCTACAGGGTAGGATACTTGCCTCTGGACCAAGAGGTCATGGGTTCGAATAGTACCTTCAGCAAACCACCACTGGGTTCCTGAGCAAGACCCTTAACCCCAAGTTGCTCCAGGGTGACTGTCCCCTGTAGTTAGGGAATGGAAGTCACTTTGGATAAAAGCATCTGATAAATTCCGTAAATGTAAATGTAAAAGTGTTGGAAAGATGTAAGTGAAGCGAAAATGACATGTATTATATACCATCAAAATTTTTACTGCTGGACATCCCACCTGGACACGTCCTGAAAGATAGCCCAAGTGTGTGTGGAATCACATTTTTGCATCATCAAGTAATCCAGCCGGGCAGAAATGAGCACTGGTGGTTGTGTTGTGTTGGCTGGCGCTCTTCATTTGACCATATGGAGCAGCTCAAAATTGACCTAATGAAGTGAAAACAGCAACCTGTTCATCTCTGCTGATTAGACGTCCTTGCTGTGCAAGGTCAAACATTACAGATCGTTCTCTTGTGCTTTGAAATTGCAGCCAGCTAGCAAAGTAACTTATAGGTATTTATATTGTCCCCCTGCCACTCGAAACATCCACTTTGTCCTGTCTGGTTTTTAATTTGGTGAAACTATTACATGTAAATGGGTTCATTTAATTTACTGTGAAGTAGTTTCAGTGCAGTTAGTTAATTAGGATGTTGATGTTCTCTGCTCTGATGTGTATTGCTGCCATAATGACATATTAATAGCCCATTTCACCAGTTATCAGCTTTTGAATAAACATTCTCTAAAGTGTTATTTCCTATGGACTCTTTTACTGCTCTCATATAGGAACAGTATTATTATTAGTATGTCAGGTTTATTTGAACAAAATAAGTTACAGTTTCAGTCAAATGACGAGTTTGGTGAAAAATCTAATTTAGCCAATAAACAATAAACTTAAACATTATGGACAGATAACTGATTTTGGATCAGATTCCTTTGCATTTATGACAATTGTTGTCCCAAAAAGTGATTCTAGATCTGTGTACATGTACCTGCAGCAATTTGGCAATAGACATTGTTGTCTTCACATTAACATTTATTATAGCTCATCGTAAGTCATACTATGTCCATGCAGACAAGTCTGAGCCACCTTTTTGGAGAGCAGGATGTGGCTTGAGCAGGTTTAGAGAAGTTTTGGGTGACTATTGATTCCAGCCATGTTAGCCTCATGGTTCTAACTGTAATCTGAGGAAGCAGAATTCTGTATAAATCTGGTTCTTACATTCTGAATGAATGCTAGTCTATCATCTAGCAAACACCTCACTAAAATTAGCAGTGAAGACATCAAAGCTCAACCTCACACACAGTGCACTATGTATTGCAGCATTTTTATATATCAGTGTGTATTATATTAGTAATTTGCTAATTACTTTGACGGTTAGCCCAGTAATGAGTGTTTGAGTGTGTCCATAAGGCTATGAAACCAATAGGACAATTTTAAAATATGTATATAACTAATTATAATTAACTGATTATAACAAATCATTGAGGAGGTACATTTTAATTGATTTTTAAATCGAGTAATAAAACTGAATTTGACCTTTCTTCCACTTCTTCATAGCAAAGTGAGCTCAATTCTTTCCTGTGGACGATAAAACGGGACCCACCTTCATACTTTTATGGCACCATTCACGTTCCTTACACTCGAGTGTGGGACTATATCCCGGAAAACTCCAAAAAGGCCTTCCAGGAGAGCAATATTGTCTACTTTGAGTTGGACCTCACAGACCCTTATACCATTTCAGCTTTGACTAGTTGCCAGCTGCTCCCACAGGGCGAAAACCTGCAGGATGTTTTGCCCAGGGACATCTATCGGCGCCTCAAGAGGCACCTGGAGTACGTCAAACTCATGATGCCTTCCTGGATGACTCCTGACCAAAGAGGCAAGGGCCTTTATGCCGATTACTTGTTTAATGCCATTGCCGGGAACTGGGAACGCAAACGGCCTGTGTGGGTCATGCTCATGGTAAACTCACTGACCGAAGCGGACATTAAAACACGGGGTGTACCCGTGCTCGACCTGTATCTGGCACAGGAGGCAGACAGGATGAAAAAGAAAACAGGTGCTGTGGAGAAGGTGGAGGAGCAGTGCCATCCTCTCAATGGACTCAACTTTTCCCAGGTAGGTGTTTCACACTGGCACTGCAAATCTTAGCAGGAGGAAAATGAGTTTCATTTTTTGTTGCGATAGGATAACAACTATGAACTGACTTAACTAACACCAACTTTACCCCCCCAAAAGTTATCTGTTTGTGATCAGATAGGACCTTGGTTGAGTATTTATTTAATCCCAGGTAGAATCGTGGTCTTCCAGCAAGTTTTAATTTGAGTCTAGGTTTACTAGTATGAAGGGCGTGTTTTCTTGTGGATTATAAAAAATGTACATCTCTTTGGATAAGAGCTGTCAGGAAATGTTTATGAGATTGTTCAGCAAGTTCTGAAAAATATATCTTCAAATGTTTTTAGTCTTCTTAATCTTCTTTGACCAAAACAGCACATTTTAGGGTTTTCCTAAAGTGAAATGGACAACGTTTAAGGAGAACAGCAAACTTTTGACGCTCTTTTCTCTCGAACAAGACATTTCAGTAAACCTTTTCTTATTTTAGAAGACACTGTTTGCATGTGTGTGTTGGCCTGTGTAATCCTGTATGATGGAGAGGGGGGAAAGGCTTTTATCTTATTAGTTCTAATCCTGGCAGACATAACTACAGATATAGAAAGAAAAAGAGGGACCAAAGGGGCTTTCAAAAGGAATCCAATGTTTTTTGAGGTGCCCTGATTATTGCGAATGTAACTTTATTCTCACAAAATGCTGGGTTACTATGATGGTCAAGTACTGTGTCAGAAAACTCATAATACAACAAATTCATAATACTGTCAGGCTTTTCTGAGAGAAACCTGTTTAAAAGGCATCATTGACACAGCATGTGTTGCATCATCATCCCCGGCAGAGAAAAGGCAAAAGCATGTGGATGGAAAGCCCTGCATTGTTAGATTAAAAACATCAAAGTATGAGATGAGTGGCCAGTATTGGTGGGGACTGGGGCTCAGCGAGCGTGGGTTTCTGTCAGCTGAACAAATATTCTGCTTTTAGTGTGTCTTCCATTATTAAGATACATTTGAAAGTAATGGTTTACGTCTGAAAACACCCTTGTTGGAGCAGGGAGCAAGAGAGAGCCTATTCGGCCCCTGCAATTATGAGTGTCCTTCAAAGCACACAGAGCCACTCTGAAATCATGTAGCGGCTGCTGGAATTTGTGCTAATACTGGGACGGAACTAAGGGGATTACTCATGGCAATTTTAGCTAACACTCAGGAGGCACACCAGCTAAATGCAGAACCAGGCACCAGAGTCCTTACACATCAGGGCCTTTCATAGTGTGCATGATGTTCTAGGATAAGCTCTCTAGTAACTGATGTCTTTAGGAGATGACAGTCAGCAGCTGATCCTATATGAGCTGTTACACTCAGCAAAATGTTTTGATAATATTGGTGTATTATTGCTACATGTTGCAATTGTGCCTTACACAATCAGTAATGTAACAATATGCCATGGTTAAAGATTGGCCTGCATTATTTTGATCTTTGTTATTACCTTTGGTAGCAAGGGCTATCACACTTACGCTTACAAGACTATTCCCACATTTCTGCTCACTTACAATAATAGTAACATAGCAGACTTGTGTTTTAATTAATACAATTATTCATTACAGTTGGAAAGAGCTATCATAATACATTAATCACACACTGATAATATGGTAATGACAGGATCATTTAGTATAAGTGGCTTCCTATCATAATTAGAGTCCAGTGTGAAATTATAGACTCCAAGCAAATCCTCCCTTAAAAAAAGAAATAAATGATGAAAGCTGAAAATCTCTAACATTCAGACCTCTTATATTTCAGTGGAAATTCCTGTCCATGTATGTGGCAGACATTCTTTAAAGGCTCTTAAAGAGTCTGAGCTTCATCTCCTTCAAAATACTGTAATTCCCAGACATACCTTGTGGTGTGCGGGGTCTCCAAGCTGTTCAGGAGAATGATTAACTTGTCAAAAAAATGGCTTGTCCGGTCCATCCAGAACATCCTAGGAGTGCTCTAGAATGGTGCTGATCTTGGATCAGACTTCTCCTGGACCATCCTGACATTAGCCACTCTGTTTATTAAGGAGAAACTGACACAGGGCCAACATTTCTTGTGGTGGTTTCAAGTCTGGGCAGTGGAATAAGGTGGGTGAGGGAAGTGCTGGTCTCTGGCTGCCGTCAGTGAGGGTAATGGGCCATAGAGAGATGATGGATGTCCCTAGTCCCAATCCATCTCTAACAGGGACATGGGAATGTGCAGTAACCCCTAGGTTCATTAGCAAGGTTCTGCCTGACTGGCAGAGTGATGTGCACCCATGTTGCCCTGTCATCATTTCAGCAAGCGTCCATCATTTAGAACTTTGTTTTTGACTGCCCCCTCCCTTCAGCGGTCAATGCTGTGTGACTAAGATGTGCAAATAGGGAGGAGGGAGATCTGTCAGGGTCTTCATATTGAAAATGTTCAAAGGAGACACCTGTGCTTGTCTCTGATGCCATGAATCAGATAATAGTGATAAACTGGAAAAGGTAAATGAAAGGTAAACGAAAAAGAGTCACGTGTGGCACTAATCCAGACCCTTAAACATTAAGTTGCTCCAGGGAGACTGTCCCCTGTAGTAAAATGTGCGCCACCCTTTGTCACTATTTTCTGCTCACAGTTTTAAGCATAACTTAAGAGCTCTGAGAAAATAATCTCAGGGCCAAATTGTGAGGCATTAGAGAAACACTCTCAATAATGATAAATTACATTTGCACAGATGGCGCTCCTTAAAGGAAAGTTTTAAATTGCCTATTTCTTTTGCCCCCCTTCATTTTGGTGCGATTCTGTGGGCTGCAGACATGAAGCTGTTTCAGCTGACCAGGCCAAACAATCTTGCACACTTTTAGCTGAGATACAATTGCAGTGATCAGCCCTGCCTCAATCGTGATGTACTTTCCTACTCTACAGTTGAAGCTGTTTCGTTTTCCATGGCAAACAAGATGACCTTTATGATAATGTGTGTGTGAGAGAGAGAGAGTGAGAGAGATAGAGAAAGAGAGAGAGAATCAGATGAATCAGAATATAGTTTTAATGCTGAAAACTTAACTTTGATCATATTACAATAGAGATCTGTTCATTTTCATTAGAGATTTAAAGCAGTTTAACAACCTTCAGATGGATTCTTAATTCTCCTAATGACATATTTAATAATCTTTCAGCAGGGTTGGGAAAAAGAAAAATGGAATAAGACTGAAATACATATAGCTACTATTTGCATTAGTCACAAAGTAGTGGCATCTATGTTTTGGCTGAAATGTTTAAAAAAAAATAAATAAACTGTCAGTTATCATTGATCTCTCCATATAAATTTATCATGCAATTATTTACATTATTTTTTAAAATTTCAGCAAAAAACACTGTTCACATACACATACAGTAGTTCATACTTAAATTTGTGCGTAGTAATGTCTGAGTGTTTTAGTGAAACGCTTGGAAGTTAGTCACAAGCTCCCAAACAGCAGTGATCCATTTGTCTGAATAGTGTTTAAGCGTCTGGCCACTTTTGCCAGAGTGGAAAGCATGTTCGAGCCACACTGTAATAAGATTAAACCCAAATAAGTAAAATTTCCATCAAAAACGGAAACAAAACAGCCAGTGGACCATCTTCCTTGCTGAGCTTGTGCTTAATTTATTGTAGTGACTGAATGATCTCCCAGGGGAGTTTCGAAACCTAGAATCAAATATTTTGATCAACTCTGATTGCCTTTTCTATGGATAATGCTGAACAAGGAGTTTTTCTAGATGCATTTTAAATACAGGGAAAAAATATTTCGAACAAAAAAAAAATTCTCACGCACCCAAGACATGGAATAACAGGTGTTTTCAATTCAGCTCTTTTGAGTTAATACACAAAAACTGGTGTTGGAGAATTTATGGGCAGTTTGGCTAAGACTTTGAGGAGAAGAAGATTGTTTAAAGTTTTACCCAGCCAAGGCAGCGAGGAAGTATTTTACGTCTGGGTTTATTGACTGAGACAAAGTGAGGAAATAACTTCATTTTTGCTAATTTTTTGTTCTTCTCAGACCCGTGGCCAGATAGTGACAGGTTTTAATGGTTTCAGAAGATTCTTAGATTACCATCAGTAGATGCTTCAGGATTTGTGACTATTGTGTTGCTAAAAAATGGTAAATCATACAATGATGTTGACCAGTGTTGTTGCCAGCTTATCAAAAGTGGGGTGAGGTAAGACATCTACCATGTACAAGCAAGAAAACAAGCAGGGTCCTAAGTGAGAGATCTGTGAGAGATTTGACCATTCTGGTGGTATACCATTACTCCTGATATGGGCTTTCCCTTCCTCCATCCAGGATCTGTTTCATACTCTAGTGCCTGGTTACCACAATCCTGCTGACCAAACAGACAAGTATCAGATACCTCAGATTCCTCAGGTGGCATCTGTCCATAATAGTGTCAGTGGAGCTATTGAAATGAATTCTGCACTTAACCATGGTCAGAGAATCAGGGTCTCTTGAGAGATCCTAGGGAAAATAGGGGTTCTATATTGCAGTTTAGGGTTACTTGTCTTGTTCAAGCTTAAAGAAACCATCCCAGGGGTAGTGTTGCAAAGCCATAGTGTAATTTGAGTTTGTTTCTTTATTTTATAGTTCCATATTGCTCTTATATGAACATTTTATAACTGTTTTGCTAAATATTATATTCTGTGGTGTTCTTTTGTGGTGCATGAAAAGAAAGTCCAAAAGCAACAGCAATGATATGTGACTTGGACAATTCTTTTGTTACAACTTCAATTTTGTATATCCATCCATCCATCTAGACTGGTTCAGACTGGCACCCTTCAGGCTCCTGTACCTTATCCATGATGCATAACCTTTAGTGTGCTGAGTTTTGCTCTTTTACATTGCTGACCACATCAATGAAGATTTATGACATGTCTCTATTTACTGATGTCTGAAGGAGATTTGTGGAGGTTTGATATTCTAGATCTTTCCAGTCTCACTACAGCCAGAGGCTTTTCAGGCTATGAAACAGTAGTGTGCACCTGCCTGGGAGCCAAAAGCAAGCAAGCAGTTTGTACCTCATTTCAACATCAGTTCATCAGAGCCAGGAGCTACCTAATGGATCCTCAGGCTACCTGCACAGATCTGATCTACTTCCAAGCCAAGTGAGAGAAAAACAAATTGAGAGAGAGAGAACCACTGCCTAAATGACAGAAGGCTAAATCTTAGAATTAGAAAGGAAAAAAGTGTTAAAAAGTGTTAAATACCCAAAGAACAAAGAAAGAAATATATATATTTTTTCTGTTAGACTTAAAAAAATTGCATTTGCTGAGAGAACTGCTCTTTATTGTAAATAGTCTATGGATTATAATGAGGTCTGTTTTCCATTTCAATTTATAGAAACACAATTGATCCAGGGGTGTACAATTAAATGTTCAAAGACAGGTCATCAAAGCAACGTCTGGTGTCATAGTGTAAAAGTACTGGCTCGCTGATGGTTGTTAGCAGTGACCAAGATCCGGCCTTTGATAAAGGCTAGATTAAAGTCGGCCGGATCAAATGAAGCAGGACTAAACTGCATCATCCACGCCAAAAGCAGATGTAATTAAAAGATATTTCTACCTCATTCCCTTTCCAGTGCTTCATATGCATTTCAAAAATAGTTTGCCATTTACCATTGCTGTTTATCTTGGCTTTAAATTATGACTTTTTCTCTTCAAGCATTAAATGGAATGTTTCCAGAGTATCTATGAAATAACATAATTTCTGAATCACTGGCAATGATCTCTCTCTCTATATATATATATATATATATATATATATATAGAGAGAGAGAGAGAGAGAGAGAGAGAGAGAGAGAGAGAGAGAG
>JBBIGA010000083.1:8329988-8354800 GCA_037576975.1 Alestes dentex
GTTTGTAGCAGCAACATGACAGAGAATGTTGTGTTTTATACAGAATGTGTAATATAAAAAGAGTATTTTAACTGGTTATTAAAGTCTGAGTTGTCCAAGGTGGTAGGGTGAGGGAGGGGAGGGGGGTGATTGGTGGTGTGTGTGTGTATGTGTTTTTATGATTCACTTCCGGTTGAGGAGTCTGATGGCCTGAGGGAAGAAACTGTTCCCCATTCTGGCAGTGGAGGCCCGTATGCTATGGAACCTTTTTCCAGATGGGAGGAGGGAAGGAGTGTGTGAGGGGTGAGTGGGGTTGTGCACAATGCTGATGGCTGTGCGGATGCAGTGTGTGGTGTCTGTGACAGAGGGGAGAGAGACCCCAATGATCTTCTCAGCTGTTCCCACAACCCTATGTAGGGTCTTGCCGTCCAAAACATTACAATTCCCGTACCAGGCTATGATGCAGTTACAGAGAATGCTCTCTATGGTCCCTCTGTAGAACATGGTGAGGATTTGGGGTGGAAGGTGCGCTCTTCTCAGCCTCCACAAGAAGTAGAGACACTGCTGGGCCTTCTTGGTGATGGAGCTGAGGGTCCATGTGAGGTTCTCCATGATGTGAACACCAAGGAACTTGGTGCTCTGGACAGTCTACACTGAGGAGCCGCCCGATCCTGACTGACTGAGGTCTCCCAGTCAGGAAGTCCAGGACCCAGTTGCAGAGGGAGGTGTTAAAGCCCAGCAGTCTCACCTTCCCAATCAGATGCTGAGGAATGATGGTCGATAGTTATTGTAGCAGGACACTGATGATTTTTTGGCACGGGGATGATGGTGGTGGTTTTGAAGCACGTTGGGATGACAGCGATGTTAAAGATGTTTGTGAGAACATCTGCCAGCTGTTCTGCACATCCTCTGAGCACACAACCAGTAATGTTGTCTGGTCCAGCAGCTTTCTGTGGATTGACTCTGAGCAGAGTTTTTCTCACATCAGCTATAGTCAGACAGAGCACCTGGTCGTTGGCAGGTGGGGTGGACTTCCTCACTGCCTTGTTATTTTGGGGTTCAAACCATGCATAGAAGTTGTTCAGCGCATCTGGAAGGGAGGCCTCACTATCGCAGGCAGGTGGAGATGCCCTGTAGTTGGTGATGGCCTGGATGTACTCAAAACAGTCCTGAAGAGCAGAGATGGCTCCTGGGGGCCAGATCTTTGTCTTTTCTGGACGGGCTTGGTCTGTAGGCTGGAATGCACATGATGGACACGTGATCGGAGAATCCAAGGTGGGGGCAGGCTCAGCACAGAACTCGCCGGGGATGTTTGTGTAAACATAGTCCAGTGTGTTTACTCCCTTCGTCAGAAAGTCCACATGTTGGTAGAATTTGGGGAGAACTGAGGTTTGCATGGTTCAGATAACCAGCGATTATGAACAGTCCATCAGGGTATGAGTTTTGGAGCTGGCTGATGGCGCCTTACAGCATGTTGTTAGTGTTAACGCTGGGTGGGATGTACACCACGACTATGAGCACAGTGGTGAATTCCCGTGGTAAATAAAATGGCCTACATCTAACAGACATAAACTCCAGCAGTGGTGAGCAGTAGCTTGAGATCAGCACAGCGTTCACGCACCAGTCCATGTTAATGTAGACACAAAGCCCCCCTCCTCTTGCTTTGTGGCTAAGATTAGCATCACGGTCGCTTCGGTACATTAGCATGATGCTAATAGCTGTAGCCGTCTCCGGAATGCTTTCGTTGAACCATGTCATTCCAGGGGCCGCAATCTATTGGTTGTCTGAGGGGGTGTGTGCAAGTGGGGAGTGACTGTAGGGTGTGGCTGGGATTCCAGTGACCGCAATCTATTGGTTGTCTGAGGCGGAGTAGTGTGGGGGGGTGTCAGTTGCGGTTGGTTTCATGACAATAATCATCATGAACCTTGGCCAAAATCTTATCCCGCCCATTGTCCAGTTGGCAGTCATTCTTACAGACACATATTTGACACAGAGAGAAAAAATTAGTAATATAAGCAAAGCCCCTGTCAGTTTACACCAGTATAAATTGTCTGAATTGTGGTTCTCTGAAATATGGAATTTGGTTTGCTATTTGGATCTATTTGTGCAGTGGAATTCTTCTCATGATGCATTCTGAGGATGGTCAGTGGAACCCAAAAACCCGTGTGGTCATTTTCTCTTTCTCACTGACACACACACACACACACACACACACACACACACAAACACATATCTCACCATACACTAAAAGCAATCTGGAAAATTACCCAAAATCTGAGTAGAGTACTACCACACTCATTCAGTTTATGGTCAAAGCATGCATGGCTAAGTGTTTTTTTAATCTCACAAATGGGGGAAATTGAGTGGCGGTATGTTGGTGTTAAACTCAGACTATTTGTTATTGCTTTGTTGCGATATTGGTCTTGGAAATTTTCATATCACCGAAGGATGTAATGTGCACTTACGTAATAATTAACAAACTCAAAGTAATTAGGTAGCAAGTTATAAGGTTATCTCATCATAACTGAACTTGCCGGTTGTGACATTGCTATCTAACTAAATAAATCCAAATGCTATTAGCTCGCCTCAACAGTAAGTGACTATCTGGCTCACATTAGGAATGATTGAACTAGCTTAAACTAGCCTGGAACTGGAGGCTGTGCTCTAAAAATATTTTTGCCCTATTTAGCCATTTTAATTTACATGTACTTGATGGCTAAACAGTGGCAGTCTGAAAGAGTCATGTGGAAACGTTTAAAGCCATGGCCCAGATCAAAGTTACACAATACAGGTACCTGTACAGATACTTAGATTCATTTGAGCCATACCATGCCTGTTTTGTTTTTTTTGTTTTTTTTACTAACACAATCTGTTCACATAATACTGAATCCTGCTATTCAGAGCCACTCTCTGCATGCTCAGATGTAAGTACAGCACTGCAGCTGTTCAGCCCATCACAAACTCCTTAGTCAAAACCACAAACTCAAATATTTGCGACCATGTAATTGTGACTACAGTGGTAACCCTCAGTGTTTACGTTTGGATGTTTTATTCTCTTCCCACACAATTAAATTCCCTTTGGTATCTTGGCTTGAAAGGTGTACTAAGCTCACGGTTTGGTTAGCTCTGGCAGGGGTGCTGGCTGAAATGTGTTCTTTAGCATAAAAGGGGTTTGACATGTCAGTGGAGTGGGTGGGTTACAGGAGCAAAGAGACCTTGACGATTCTTTTCAGAATTTGATGGGGGTATTATTCGACACTGGGGCTGCGTTAGATTAGCTATATAGGTCGACTCAAGTTTTTCAAAATGTTTTTAATATACATAAGCATATTTCCATTGTTGATTTAGTAAAAACATTACATATTAAAGAATAAGCAGGTTTATTAACCGGAAAGCAGTTTCATAATTTAAAATACAGTATTAGTATTCGTATTAGTACAGTTTTAGTAACAGTGGTATCTTAGGAGCGTACATGAGCCTTTGTTGTGATTTAACCACTTGCAACAATCATTTGGAAAAGAAAACTATCAAATTATTATCGTGTCAATACTTGCTGTTTATACTAACAAAGATACTTTGATGAAGCTGAATGTTAGCGAATATATAGAACACAGTTTTATGTTGACAAAAAATTACCAAATTCTTAACTGAAGAGTCACAGTGAAAATAAAAATTTTTAAAGGAAGGTAAAGTGTCGCTAAACAGACAGTGCCATGCTGATAACCAGTTAATTACTTGTTAATAATTGAATAGGATTCCAGGGTAAGGAGTATTCTTTTCCTACTTTTCAATCTCATAAAAAGATGGTTTACAACTGCTTTGCCCAGACTTGTCATATAAATCTAGTACAGATGTCAAAACAACCCTTTTACACACATATACACACACACAAAATGGCTTTGCATTTGGTGTAGCCCTAAAACCCAGCACACCCACCAGTCACCCAAAATGGCAGTTAAAGCTGAGGGGTCCTGAACAGCGCTGAACTGGCGCTGGAACGCACTGCTCTTTACGAGGGTAGGTGTTTTGTGTCGCCATGATTTATCGCTACACGAATGACTGTGAAACCGTTTACGAGTGTGCTGTACAGACAGCCTAAGCCTGGAAACACTCCCACCGCTGACGGCACCAAGGGGGCAACATGGCGCTGACGGGGTGCCAAGAGGGTGCCAACAAGGTTACAGTTTTGCTGTCAACATGCAGTTGATATTATCATATTAATAACATTCCATCATAACACCATTGCCCATCCCCATCAACATGCTTTCATATACTGAGGCCTGTATGTGGGAGGGCTGTTATTTTAAAACACATATGCTCTTATCAGCATGTGCTATTAAAATGCAAAGAGTAATTGCAGCTTCAGATACTCATTTATGAAAAGACAAGGAATTACCCAGCCACTAAGCATATTAGCCCGTCATTGAGCAGACATTGCTGTGACTGCTGTACTTTGACTGGCCCACAATTATGGTCTAAAGTGTATTCAATGGATTTTTCCTACCTCCTCTACAATATGGTGCTTATGGTAACAGTGAAACTATGGTAGCATGCCTCAACATCCCCTTTTGACAAATGGAATGAGCTGAACCTAGCTCAGCTATGCACTTTGACCCCTGCACCACACATAGCTGTGGCTGTACGCACCTGGAATAGGGTTTTATATTTTTGCCTCTGGCCAACTTCCATTGCGCTCTCAAATAGTTGAGGCCCCGTGAAAAAAGAGAGAATTGCATATCTAGTTTTTAGTTGCCCATTGATGATTTGGGTGAAGATGAATGATTATGCAGACCCTTTTAAGTCTCGAGCCACTGGAGGGAGAATAGCTGCGAGGGAAAGGCCATGTGACAACACAACTGCAATGATTTATGTCTCCCTGCTCCTGAAGCTGTTTATGGCCTGTTTACATGGCAGAGACCTTTTCACCCCTCTTCTCCCCACCTTTTCTCATTTTGGAACAGAAGAGAGGCTCATTTAACATAGTGGCAAATTAATAATGAGTCGCACCAACAAGATTGGAAGGTACTCAGAGTTTGTATGAAGTTCTGATGATGGGTTCAACAGGTCCTCATAGTTTTGTGCATTTACGCTGGGCTTTTTGTAATTTGCTAATAGCCAGAGCTGACACAGTAAATGGTAGGGATGACCATTTTAACCATTTATGGTGTTTAGCTATCCTTGGCACTGTGACTCACAATAGTAGCTTCTACCATGTCGTTGTCAAACATTAAGTTCAGAGACATAATAGACAGAAATAGGTAATACCTACATACAACAGACAATGAAATAAATATTTGTAGAGTGCTTCATGGCTTAATAAAATAAACAGTAGAACAAGGTGACCTGGATCCATCAAAGTACACTTATGAATAAGAAAGGTATGCAAATAGCTGGTTGCTGTGTTCATTGGAATCTTTGGTACTGTTTCCTATTATAAAAGCATTGCTTGGAGCCTGCCTGGATAGTTTTACCAGATCATAGAACTCATACACGTTGGGATAAAAGGGTGCTCCTTCAGTTGTCTGCCCTGAACAAGGCTCATAGAGAGGCTTAAAGTTCAAGTGCCCACTGTAGGCACTTTTGGCAGTATACATGGTTCAGCATGGGCGCTCAGCCCCATACGCACCAAACTGCGATGCACTGTGTGACATTCTAGCATTCAGTGTCAATCATAGTGAGCATTCAACTTTTCAGCAGTCTGTGCTACAGCAGGATAGGTGACCAGACAAGCAGAATGATTTGAAAGATGTGAATCAGAAGCACAAAACCCATTGCCAGAGGCAACAGTCATTCACAATGGGATGGTCATTCAATTAACTTGAACTTCCTGCAGCATTGAGTAACCAAATAATATGGGTTATAGGAACCGTATAATATGAGTTATAAATGGTTGTTCCAATTTTTTATTTCATTTGATGAAATCTAATCCCTGAGCACACAACATCCAACTCCCACAAATATACTGTGCAAAAATCTTATATATATAAACTGTTTACATGAGCAGAGAGTGTTTTTTCACATGAATGTTACTAAATATACTAAATAAAACTAAAAACAATAAATACCAATAACATTTTTCAATAAATAGTGATTTCATGTACAGTATATCAAGGTGTTCCTTCTGGAAGTCCAGTATTACTTGTAGTTTCCATCAGAAACCTGGTTTGACTCAGTCAGTCCTTCGTTAAATTAAATCAGCAGCTACATATGGAATTTCATAAATCCAAGCAATAATTGGAGGCATTAAGAAGAAATCTCAGCTGAACCTGTGTTCTTAACAGCTCACAAAATATCAACTAGTTTTTTATGCACAAAACAAAGCTTGTTACTTATTACTGCTTTCTTGTTTATTAGCATTCACTCTAATGTTAACTATGCCAACCGAAAGACACATTATGACACGCTGCGAAAAATGACTTTAAACAAGTTGTCCGCAGTACAGATTTTTGCACAGTACTGTATATGCCCCTGCATTTGTGAAAGTGTATATAATTGTGCTTCCAACAATAGATGTCCTGTGATCATTGCGCTTAGAACAAGGCACTATGTGCAAAAATCAAAAAAATGTATTTTGACAGTTATCATTTGAGTTTTATCACTCAGGCCTCACTGCACAAAAGGAGAAATATCCATGTACTCTCTTACACACACACACACACACGCACACACACACACACACACACACACACACACACACACACAGTTTAAGAAACCAAAGACAGGTGAGTGTATATGGAATTTCTGTCTATCAGCACTGTTACCACTGTTGCCACCCTCAGCCTGACTCGGCAGATATGATGCAGAGATTAAAGCTGATTAAAACAGCGTCTTGGCTCAGGAACCGACATATGAGATGATACACAAACACATATCATCCAGTCGTCCCATTTATCTTTGCTGTGCGCTTTACATCGTGCCAATTCCTCTTCTCATCTCCCTCTCTCAATTTCTGTAACACCAAAGCCACCGTTCCATCCAGCAAACTCTATATTTCTCTTTGCTTGGGTTGGCAGTGCTAGAAACAGTGCACATGCATGTATATGTGTGTGCAAGCCAAAGATATGTAATCCCTCACAGACTCAAAAAGCAGTCTTTGCCACCACGAACTCGCAGACCTTTGGATTATTTAAGCAAGGGCTTCACACCCTCGTGCCTGCTTTTTGGCTGCTGTACACAGACACACATACCCACCTACATGATGGAGACATTAACCCTTAGAAGTCATTTTACTTGACTATTGAAAAGTAATTACATAATTCCGTACAGAGACATAAAGAATTTATGTTTGATCTATGTTCAGTTTTTTTGCTACAGTTTTTCTGTTTGTTCATTATAAAACAATCCGCAAAACTGTAACTGTAAACACTACCGTAACTCATGTCACATTATAATAAAACACATTACACTGAAAGTTTAGTCTGTAAGAGAAAAGAACCTCTGTTACTACCACATAACCATAAAATACAGACACAGCCGTTTGCTGTATCCTGTATGGTCCTTCAGTTAAGTAACACAAATTAATTATATTTTATTTGAATACTCCAATTAATATTTGACGTTCATATTGGCTGCTGCTCAAAAGCTGTCCTTAAAGCAGGGTCTTTCTAGATGGACTCTCATTTGAAATCTTGCCAAGGTAAAGTCAGAGTTGCTGACCGTTTAGTTTTCAATCCCAGCCCGTTTCCGCCATGTGCTTTCATTTCACTTTCTGGCATTGCGTTCCCCCTTTTGGCCTTTTCCACCTCCCCACTGAATCAGAGCTTTTTGTCATCTCCTTTCTTTTACCTCCATCTACAATGCAGACATCAGATGGATCAAGCTGAAAAGAGAAAAGCTGGTGGACCCATTCCTGTCATCATTTCTGATAAATATTATTGAAGCATCAGTTATTCAGTCTTTGCAGTCTTTTTCATGAATGAGCGATTTTCTGTTGTGTTCATGGGTTTTGCTTTGGTTTTCTCGATCTCTCTCTGCCTTTCTTTGGGATTCAGGCATGGCACAGGTTCTCTAGCCCAGACTCTTTATTGTCCTGAGAAGGAATGTACTTCTGGTTAGCCCTATTACTGTGAGGAGATGCAATCTATTCCTGCTTCCCTACCTTGCATTTCTAAAAAAAAAAAACAAAACAAGATTTAAAATACTCAGGCAAGGACAATGTAATAGGAGTGGAAAAGCATCACAGGAATTTGGTCTCACAGTTCTTTCATCTGTTTTTTCAGGGTTTGTTTCATGTAAATTTACAACATCCTACACAAAGACAAAGCACTCATTCAGCAAAACTAGAGTAGTTGCTCAAGTCATCCTATCTTGTATGATGTCTTGAAACATGCCTTAATATCTCTCAAGGTTATTGCAAATTCTTTCTTTTCCATACACTGGCAAAAGAGTGGAACTTTTGACTTGGCCTTGTTTTTTTTCACAAAACCCTCTCTCCGCCACCACTATGCCTCAAACCTGTCAGTGCTTCATTTTCTGCAGATTGCTCTGGGATCAAAAAAGTTTTTGGATTCTGATTCTGATGGATTCCCCTTGTTTAAATGTTCAGGAGATGGTTACCTTGGGAGTGGCCAACAAAAATAAATCTCTATGGTAAAAACATGGCTTATTTGTTCTGCACTGCATTTAGCTTGTCTCCTACATACATGGGTGCTGGAACCATTTTAGCAGGGGCGCATGTACCCCCCACCCCTTCCCCCCAGGGGCTAGTTACCTCTGGCTGTAATATCCCATTAGCCACGCTGTCATTTAAGGTTTGGCCTGCAACCTGTCATTAGCCTGATCCCAGGACAGTTAAGGGTTAAGCTAGGAGCCAGCCAGTCCATGCTGCTTAATATCAAAGACTGACCTCTTAGACAGGGCAGGGTTAGCAACACTGCACACTTGGGTAAGGGCAATTCCAACCCTCATGTCTGATTCATGTAATGTTTACTCAGGCATAAATTCTTTATCTCTCTACAGCAGCCTTTCTACCTCTGTCTGAAAACAGAAAATAAGTGGATGGAGGTGTAATTTGCATTATTAATCACTGGAGAATAGGATCATGTATAACAACGCTATCATGATTGCTGGGCTGTGGATCCATTTCTGAGGTTGTATCTCTACATGTCACATTTAATCCCGTGCTTTGTGAAGGCTTAAGTTTAACACTGGGCAATTTCAAAAAGCCTTTGCTGTCCGTCAGTAAAGAAAAATAGCAACTGTGGTTTGGTAAGACCGTAATCTGCCCATAAGCGTGAGGCTGGATAAAGGATGCCAGAATTATGGTACATGCATTAGCTGGAAATTTCCTGCTTTGTGGGTGGTAAGGCAATGAATAAAACAGTCCTCGGTGCTGTTTCTATGTCACGTACCAAAATACTTACTACAAAAAGTGGCATCTGCCTAATACCAGTTAAACACAAACCATAACCCTAACCCTAACTGTCAAGAATGCCCCCAATGCATGCAGTGATTTTTCAATGACACATTCTGGCCCTTTTCCATTCCCTATCAACTTGGGCCTGTTATTGCCGTCTGACCAACACATGGATTTCTAAACTGATTTCTAAGCTACTTGTTAGTTCTGTCCATCCTTTGGAGCTCCTATAAGAAATCCAGTAGCTGTGGAGTATGAGAAGGCTAAGAAAGCTCCCAAACTAAACAATATTCATTTAACCCTCAGACTTCCATATTCACTGCTGGCGTAATTCTGTAATTAATTACAAGCAAAAACACAGTTCATTTAATTAATGCTCTATATTACCTGTCACTAGAATCAGTGTTCTTACATTTGGCCCAGATTTGGCTTTTGTTCATGTTTAGCAACTGGTTTTAATGTCAAGAAATGCATGATACAAAAATACACAGTGCATGATAAAAGCATGTTTTTTCATTCTGCAAAGTAATACAGCACACACCAAATGTCTGTTCCTCTATTAACAAACTCAGATGTGGTGTAGACTAAAAATGTACACTTTCAACAACTTTTCTCTGGGTTAACCCATACTATGTGATTAAAATGGAGTAACTGGTAGCTTCTTGTACTCATGTGATAGATCCATTCTTTTACTTCTGAAATCCTTCACATTGAAGTCAGCTTTATAAGAGGATCAAGAAAATGTGACCGTATATTCTACACAAGTGGGAGTAGTAGGAAGAGGCCGTGAAACTGACAAAAGTGAATCATTGTTTCGCGATTGTGTGTGTCTGTGTGGGTGTGGGTGTCTCTCTCTTTGGCTTGAGGTGGGCTGTCCTGCAGTGTGGGAAGGTCTTCTGTCCTGGCCTTTGTCCTGTAGTTGCTAAAAACAAACAAAAACACTTGTGCACACACACACACACACACACACACACAGTCATTTTCAGATCACACTGAGCTACAAACTGCCAGTTGTGGAAATGCATTAGAGTCAAATGGGATGGAAGGATCAGGCCCACACTGTAACAGTTTGTTGTTTTTTACTTCAAATACAATTACAATATAACATACAGATTGGTGTTGACATAACTCTCAATTTGACATAACTCTCTATTTGATGACTATTTACTGTTTTATCTTAAGAAAATGACAGCGTAGTCAATTCCATTCCCCATGTAACTCAAACAGACTCTCTCGCATACATAAACGTATACTGATACTGAGCAGGAGAGGCCTGCGTTTTCAGTCTGTTTACACAGTTGTCAGGCTCTCTTGCTCTCAAAAGGGGTGCTCATTGACCTTTTGGTCGCCAGGTCTCTGATTAGACTCCATTGGCCCTTCAGTGCCAGAGGCCCACTGCAAAGAGTGAACTCAAGTGCTAGTCCCTTTCGCTGACTGGCTTTTGTGTTCAAGCAGGATGGAGTAAGCAGAATAGCAGAATCAGCACCAAATGTATCGATCTAGTTTCACAGTGCATAAAAATACCTTTTTTTTGCTTCACAACAGTAATACAAATATTGAAACCTTAAAATTGATAAGTTAAAAAACGTATAGCCAATACAATACTGAGTAGTATTTAAAAATGTTTAAATGAGCTGTTTTAATTCAGATTAGAGTAAAAACTAATGCTACTGAAGATGTAAAGGTTAGGAGGTACTCTTGGTCAGCCCTTTTTTCTTTATTTTCTTCTAGCCCTGCGTTTTTTTTTTTCATCCTATTTCTTTTCCTTATTTACACCTCTTTCTCTCTTCAAGTGCCGTGCGCCCCTGCAGGACCATGCAATTACGGACTGTCAAGAGTCCAGGCCAGTTAGGGAGATGTATACACAAACAGCTGTGCTGGCCTGCATGCCCAGAAAAGCAGGCCACCTCATTTATTTATTTAGCATGGCTCTTTAAGCCCCAGCTCACAAGCCCTAATATAAATATTACACCGCATGGAAAATTAACTCAATTTTAAGACATGCCCCTCGCTCTAATAATTGGAACGAGGGGGTTGGTGGACACTGGCTGCTTTCTGGGGTTCTAGTGGGTATGTATACATGTGTGTGCGCATGTGAGACAGGGAGAGAAAGATCCGGGTGTTACGAAGCTCAGGGCACCTGACAGACTGAATGGCTCTTAGTAAATGAGCAGCCAGTGGCCCCATAAGACAACAGTTCAGTCCACACAAAACAGCTCTACTAAAAGCCAGGGCAGAAGAAGTTTTGAATAAAACCTTTTAGGTGGCCAGCGGAACCTTATCTCCACCATCTTAGCGCATGCAGTGGGGCAGTCTTTGTGTGTGTGTGTGTGTGTGTGTGTGTGTGTGTGTGTGTTATAGCGTTATATAGCAGTAATAGGTTGGAGCCACAAACTGGAGTCACCCTCTGGGTCATTCCCTGGCTCCAGACAGTCAAGAGGGCTGTTGTCTCCTTAGGCTAACACTGGAGATTAACACACTGTTCACAAGTATATCTGCAGCACTATCGCCACAATTACATGTGTGATTCAAACAGTCTTAGAAACCTCAAAACAGTTTGCTCTGTTTAACTCTAAAACACTGAGTTAAATTGTTAAGAAAGTCTGAATGTCAGAATGTGCTTCATAGTCTTCTATCTCCTATACTTGCCTACATGGTATGATTTTTCCTGTCTGCTTTAAGGAGTGGCAAACAATTGGATTATCAAACTGATACAGACAATATTCTTGTCTGATATCTATTACTTTACTGCATTTATTAAAACTACTAAAACTACTCTCCAAACATTTTCTATATTCCTCGTTAAAAGGGACATATTATGCAAAACTCACTTTAAAAAAATAAACAAGTTATAATAGGTCTATGGGCTATACAAAACATGTTCATGAAGTTCTTTGCACAAAATCACTCTCACATAAAGAGATACCACCAGCTTTATTCTTGGACTCATTCCAAAGCTAAGACTCTGAAGTTTCATGTGCCAGAGAAGTTAAATATGTTATTGCAAACAGAAAAACAGGATGGAAAACCAGAGTTTATGTATTCGTGTGAAAAAAAACTTTTTGGAATTCAGCCATTCCTATTTTCCCTGTCCAAAAACTCACTATCCAGACACTGGAAATCCATAGCCACAGATCTTGTCCACCGATGTTCAAAATTTCAGCTCAAAACAATAAAAAATGAGCTTATAACAAGTGTTTTAGTGTGCCATCCGAGCCGCCATCTTGAATCCTTGAATCCTTATTTTCATAATAGCTACACACCGCTTTTCATTCATTCTCTCCATGCCTCACAGTTCAGTTCAAATAACCCGCCAGTCGGAGAGAAGCCGGACGAGTCAACTCACCAGTAAAACCAGTCCGATTCACCAGCACCTCATTGTAAGCCACAAAAACTCGACAAAATTCGCGCAAACATCTCCAAACCAACTGAAATGCAACCTTATAACAGCCAGCCAGCAATAAAACACTTGCAGCGAAGTGTAATAAAACCCAAATTCCTACTTTTGATGAAAACTCAAGCGTCTGTCTGAGTGCGTCTCCGGCTCCTCCCAGCACGTCTTTCGAATTTTCTCCTGGAAATTCCAATCTGCTGGCCAAATATCCCTATCAAATGTCTTCAAAAGTCCTCAAATATCCTGCATTTGTTCTTCTGTGTGCATTTCGCTTTTTTCAGCATAAAAAATCCATGTTGGAGAAGCACGTTCAGTCCGTGTGTCTCTGCCTCCGCCCCTGATATTTGGAGATTTATACACCGCACCCCTTCGACCAACCCATCGTTCGAAAGCTCTTTTTATTGGCCATAATCCAGTATATGTAAATAGCCACTGTGTCCTAAGTGGAGAATTCTATTGTCCGTCAAAGTGGACTGGCCCAAGTGCGTCTGAGGGGGGGGTGCTAGCATAACTCCATAGATCTTGAGATTGGTTTGGCCCAGAGACGCGAGGGAGGGCTCATTTGTAAGCTCAGAACATCAGCTTTCTATTGGAGTGTATTAGATTGACATGAGAATGCTCCAATCATGGTTTAAAAATGGATTTTTGTGCACTTGCCTGTGGGCAACCGCCACTAGGCGGTCGCTCACGCAACAGGTTATTAAGTTGCCCTGTGTTAGTCCGTGTTATTGGTCCTCCCTCACCTTTAGCTGGTCGATGTCCTCCTCGTCCCTCATGCCTGTTTCTTGTTTTGCTTGTTCTGTTTTCTAATAAATCACATCATCATGGAAGTCTGCGCCTGTGCTTCTAATTCTCTGACCGGACATGGCCGGTTTGTAACAATATTGTTACATTTTTTACAGAATGCTGGTACTTTTATTGTACTTTAATATGACTTGCAGATTGTGCAGGTCACTGTGCTTTTTGTGTGGAAGTATTTCACCTACTGCCTCTGCTGCCATGTCTCTCGTCATGTTGCGGTCTTGTGTTTAGCTTCCCCTCGCGCCAACGTTACCACCCTTTTTATGAAGGGACTATAATTGGTTAAGTCAAGGAACGCAGGTTAGCGTAAGCCAATCAGAGGCGGAGATTGCTTTGTGTACACAAGCACGCACACAGAGAGAGGAAAAAAAACACGACTTGTCGAATTCTCTCAGGGGGCGTCGACTTGTGCCTCTGACGTCGATGCGCCGACTAATCGGCTTTTCTCTAAGTGCCCTACTGTGTCCTAAAGTATAAGAAGGTAAGATAAGAAAGAACTTTATTTATCCCAAGGGAAATTCTTTAGTGAATAGCATGCTCAGTGCTAGAAGAACAGAAGAACAAATTAAGACAATATAGATTTTTTAAAAAAGAAAATAGACAATAAACAATAAACTCGACACAATTATAGACATTACTGTAACAAGATCAACAGTAACACTGACATTGCACTGTGTAAGATTTAGTGTGCCGTACCAAAAGTCAGTTGTACAAATGGCTTATGAAAGTGACTTAGTGTTAACGCAATACGAATAAAAGAAAATGCAGTAAAATAGCAACAGCTGATGAGGGGATGAGATTAACATTTGTAACATTCAGTTATTTCACAGATTTAAAAAAAATTGTTGGGTTATATTGCACAAATGACAAAGACTTAAAAGATCACCTACAAAACAAGGAGGAGTTATAGAGTCTTAATGCCACAAGTAGAAAGGATTTCCTGAACTGTGTTCAGTTCTGCATTTCGCGGCAATGAGTCTGTTGCTGTGTGTACACTGGTGGCCTATTTAGGAGGGTTGCACATGATGCAGAAAAGATTCTTCAGCATTCTCCCCTCGGACACCACCAGAGTCTCCAGTTTGACAGCCAATACAGAACCAGCCTTTTTGATCAGCTTGTTCAGCCTGTTGGCACCATGTGCCTTCACCCCACTGCCCAAGCACAAAACTCTAAAAACCACCAAACTCTCTACCACAGAGTGATAGAACATTGTCAGCATTGTCCTGCAAACATTGGTTCCAGGCCTGAGTGCAGCTAACCACATGCTCCTAATGATTGGGAAACTATCTCTTATGTCACCTTCTGCAGGCTGCATTTTGATTGGCACTCTTTCACCTTCCTTCACTCCAAAAATCCTTCTGCTTTGGTCTGTGTGTCCAGATTAATAGTCAAAAAACAAATTGATTTGAATTCATGACCCCACGTTATTCGCTAAAGGAAGATCAACTTACATTTCCAAGATGTACATTTGTGTGTGATATTTTAAGCAAGTATCTGCCACCAAGAGTAACTACCAATATGCACACTCAAAGGCATAACAAGCTTTACATTTGTAACCTACACAACTTTGATACGAAGAGTGTTATCCTTGGAATTTCTGGTTGAAAATTGCCCTTTTATAGTGGTGCACAGTGAAACCAGCTCCAGCTGGTACCCAAATCCTAATGTTAACTACTATTAAAGAATCAGCCAAACTGTTGTTCTTATATAGGCAGCTTTCACTAACAACCTTTGAATACTGTTTTCCTGATCTGTCACTGGCAAAGCTTTCGGAGTGCGAGTGTGAGGTCCAGCAGTCAGGGATCAGTAACAGTGAGAGGCTTAAAGTCTCAAAGCACAAAGTTGTAATGCTTGGAGCTTCCCTTCTGTCTGACCTACCTAAAACCACTCATTAGTCAGCATCAGCTGTTAATAAATAAAAGTTGATTATTTATTCATGGAAAGGGTCTTTATAGTGGATTTTTAAAGTCAGTGGCTTTTTTGAGTTTCCATTTTCTCCCTGTGGTCAATTTGTAACATTTGTGTGGTTTTATGTACCAGAAGCAGCTGTAATTCATTTTTACATGACCATTATCTAACTTCTCTTTATCCCTTAAAATGAACCAGGCTATTTTCTTACTGTGTGTTTGAGATAAATCAAGCCTCCTGGAATCAAATACTCAGCATGAAAGATAAACTGCTGTAGGCTGAGTGGGTGAATATATGTAAATGGGTGAAAATCACAAAAACATTGTCACCTTGTTTCCATGTATGGATCATAAGGACTGAGGTAATGTACTGTATATTTTCACACTTGAACAATGCTTAAATATGTTTAAATTACTTACGTTGCAACTGCACAGACATACAGACACAAAGACAAGTCAAAAATAAAAGTCAATTGAAAACTCTGCAGAAATAAGCTGAAAAACACTATGCTATATACACAAAATCCTGGAGTCAGTATAATAGGGGAATAAAAATACTATATATAAATATATATTTTGAAACATCTCTAAACAGAAAGTCCCAGGACCAAGAGCTGTGAACCAGGTTGTAGCCAGTGTTTCATGGCCCAATTTACAGGGCAGCCTAATGTGGTTTTATATAACTCTAAATTGTGTGTAAGATAGAGAGAGATAGAGATTGAGAGATTTTTCTTACGGAAAAGTAGTTGGCCTTATTGCCTGTGTCAAGCCCCCGAACAGACCCACATGGTGAAGTAAGGCATTGTGGGTTCAGGTTGCTGTGTGTAAGGGTCTCCAATCTCTCTCTTTTACACAAAGGAAAGGGAGGTGTATTGTCCTGAGCAGATCAGCCATGCTTCTCAGTGTATTGGAACAAAAGCCCAGTCTTTGATCTGGCCCTGTCAAATGACCCACGCAAAGCAGGCCATAGCCTTGCCCACAGAGCCCTCAGCAAGAGAGCCTTCTTGCTGAAAACAAATCCACACTGGGGCTTTCTGCCTAAAGCTGTTTAAGAGCTGCAAATGTTACAGAGAAGCAAAATCTAGGATCTTCAAGGGTAGATAGCTCTCCTCACTTTTCTGTTAGCTTGGTGCTAACATAACTCTGAAATAAAAATTAGAAACAAAAATTAGCCTGTTCTAAATTGTCATAAAGCTCTTTCTTACACTAATGATCAATGACAATTCACATGTAGTTCTTTTCATTTTTATATAGTGTTTTTAAAAGCTGTGTTTTATGTTATTGTTCAGTTAAGTCAATTTTTGTTCTTTGGCATACAAAGATTACATAATCACCAAAATAATCACTATATTACTTGATAACTAACATAATATTCTCTAGAGTACTTTAATTTAAAAGCAGACAATACACTGACAATAAAATTTTTTTGTATTTACATCATCCCGAAAAGATGCATGAATCTCACTTAATCCCATAAAGAGCTCCCTCTTTCTCTGCAGCATAGCCAGTTTAGACTTACAGACACAAGGCCTACTCTAGTCTATTGTCGGTAGGGAGTCTCCTGTGCACAGATAGGCCAAAGGGCTTTGGAGATTAGTTACTTATTGTCATTGTTGCCTGGAGAACAAGAAGCTAGTGTGAACTCTGACAGAAGCGCTCTTGTCAAACACTCACATCCAGTAAAGTGACAAGCACAAACGTGTGTTTATTCAAGTCTGCTGTTAAGGTCAGGATTGTGAAATATTGCCCCATTGTGCATCATTTTTCATGCACTATATCGAATTACGCACAGGATTTGAGGATTTGCCAGGGCAGCCCTTGTGCACCTCAGATCTTGTGTAAGTGTTTGTGTGTGTAAGTTGGAGTACTTGACTATGGAAAGTGACTGACCAGGCCAGTGTTTGCATTACAGGTCATTTCCTGGGCAACAACACAGTGATTGATGTTCTGAGGAGCCAAGGCTATGAGGTAGAGCACACACCAGCTGGTCAGCCCATTAACAGGTAATAATGAGGTAACACACAACGCAAACATGCTCTCATACACACACACTTTCAAGGGCCAAAGAAAACTCACCTGAACCACCACAACCACAAGGAATTTTATATAGACGTTTATTAAAACACTGTGTACTTTTTAGTTGTCTGTGGGTTGTTTTAATGTAAGTTGTTCTCCAGAGGTGACATGAGCGGCCCCTTACAATGCTTAAGGGGTTTAAAAATTTTAAGGTTATCTGTAGCTTTAAGGTTATCTGTTGTGGTGTTTTTGCTTTTGTTTCAAGTCCCAGTCCTTAATGCACTGCTATGGGAGTCTGCTATTTCTCAAACTCACTACTTGCAAACATGCTGTGATCTTATGTTTCTTAACAACAAGAGCAACATCAACAATATCTAGTTCAGTATTGGCCCTCATAAGTTAGTCAGTTGCCTGCCTGTTGTTTTTAGAGAAAACTGGAATATCCAAATCTGTAACACAGGAAGGTTTGGACACTAACCCACAGCGTCTTCCATGGAGTCCAACAGTAATTTGCTGAAGGATCAAGAATGAAGCAGGGGAAATGGAGTGACTACACTTTAGCCACAAATTTGTAATTTATCATGATCTGTCCCTAAAGGTTTTTCCAACCATATTTTAGACCTTTCAAAGGTGTAACATTACATTTGCCACTACATTACTAGGCATGCCTGAAGGCTAGTGCATTTGTTTATTTATTTTCTCCTCCCTCTTGGTTTTGCCGACTGGATATCAAATGGAAATCATTTTTTCAAGCAAGCACGCACTGTTATTGTTGCAATTTCATACCGCAGGCCCAAAACAAATGTAGAGTTATGTTCTGGCTCGCCTTAAAAGTGTCTTATTTGTGAATAATTGAGAAATTTGCACGATAGTAATCCCTCTTTGTTATTTGTGTTTGTCCACGTCTCCATCCATCATCAAAGACAAGCTCAAGGCTGGATCCACCACTTCCTTGAAATAGCTTGAGTCACCCAGTCAGCAAGTCAACTGCCAATGTTTAAAGGCAGCAGCGGACTGTAATCCACTAATCACCTAATTGCACTATTTAGATCAGCAATGGTGGCAATTCGTCTGCAAAAATAAACCATGTGTCAGAGTGGCCGTATTTATTGAGTGAGATCAGAGTCCTGCTCCAGGCTCTAAAACTTCAGGAATCATCTATATATTGGGTCAGTCTTAATAGTTACAAAACATCCACATGATCAGATTAGAGCAGTGCCCCCAACTGTTTCCAGTATCTCCCCCTAAGCCTAGATTAGGGGTAGACACTCCTCTAGTTGACTGAATGAAAATGCCTCCTTGTGGGTAAAGGATACAGACAAGTAAGTCCATGCTTGCCTAAATAGACCAGTCCACATAATCAACTGCAGAGTGTCCCCTGGGTCTACAGAGTTGGGCCAGAATGGGGCCATTGTGCACAGGGCTCGCAATAACTTTGCCACAACATTTTCACAACCTGAGATGTGCTGCCTGAATTTAGATCATGGAAATAAAAGCCTATTTGTAAAAATTGCTGAGCATTAGCAACATTTTCAGCATAAAATAAAACCAAGTATAAAAATTATGTATTATATTACAACTACCTCGTTTTGCACTATAATGTCTAAATGAACGAACTGTTAATGAGACACTGAAGACATGGTTGGTTAAAACAAAGGACAGAATTGTCAGTCTAAAAAGCACCAGTCATTCTAGCGTAACTCCTACTACTCATCACCACCAGGCAGAGCTGATTCAGGTCCTTTTTACTCATACAAGAAAATATGTGTATTAATCAGCACTCACACACATCATTTTTTTATCTCTGTCTGCTCTAAAGTTTAAAATGTTTTGGAGGTAAAAATGTTTTGTCAGCAACAAAGTATCCTAAAGCTGCCATGTCCAGTTCATGTCTAATAGCTGTGTCTCACTCTCAGGCTTAAGCCTGTTTCTGAATGACAAGCTTAGTGCGCCTCGCCATAGGGCCTAACTTGCATAATAAAGCCACTGTTACACACTGGAAATAAAATTAACAACAAGGAGCAAATAAATCTTAATGTGAGGTTCTTAAGGTCTGTAAAACACAACAGTTTTTCAGAAGCCATGCTTAAATCTCAGTACATCATTCAAAGTATGAACCTTCCTTAAAGTTTTAAGGAGCCTTAAAGGTCATAAACCCTTGGAATTTATGTATTTTTGGAGAATTTACACTTTTTTTCACTCCTTCTGGGTGGCTAACTCTGCCTTTTAAGCAGATAACACAATCGGTTCATCTCTCCGTTCTGCTTTCCCCCCTACGCCCCCCCCCACACCCACAATCATCAACACACACAATATGCCTCACAGCCAAAGGTGAACTGGTGAGGATGGAGATTACACACCCCAGAAAAACATCTCCTTACTTTATCAAGCCATCATCCAAAATTATGCAGGCAGTGGACAGAAGAATGTTTTTTTTCCTCTTCACCTTTCTCTTTTTTTTGCTCTCCCTCTCTTACGCAAACACACACATTTCTGAAATGCATGGGCTGCCAGATTAGACGAGACACTAGAAGCCTGAGGTCCAGAAAGTCCCATTATGAAAATGCACCACCAAGTCGGAAGAGGTTTGGCTTCCCAACTTATTTGCACCGTTGCCCTTATATCAGATTCCTGTAATATTTCAGACACCATTTGAAACCCCATGTATGTGCGTCAGTGAAGATGCCTCTCAGGGCCAGATTGAGCTTTTATCAGAAACAGATGCTTCCTTTTAATCTTCGGAAAACCAAGATTCTGCTTTATCTCTACTTCCACCCCAAAAATATACAAGCAAACCTCAGCCTTTTTAATGTTTCTAATGAAGAAAATAGCATCTAAACAGATCGTTCTGGCCCACCGTTGTTGTGAAAAAATATTTTGGATGTTTATTCTTGAACCATGAAAATGTCTGGATGTAAAATAAAATTCTTGGACTAAAAGTGGTTTCTCATTGTGGCTGTGATAAAACAGCCTAAATTGCTAGTTCATCCATGTCCAAAAAAGCTCTGTGCTCACAAAACCCATCAGTTGCCCTCAAAGAAATTCTCTTTTAGCCATCTGCAATTACATATTGTGCCAGTTTTCCAGACACCAAGTATCAATACTCCTAGATTAAGAATTTCCAAAGGAAAATCCCCTGTAACTAAATAATCATGTCCAAGACTAAGCTTCATTTGCATTTGTAAAACCGTACCATTCATTGGAAAGTATCTGTTTCTGTTACTTCTTTGTCACCCTTCACAGTGCACGAAAATCTACGCTCCTCAGAGAGGATGACGTGTCAGATGTGTCCCAAACTGAAGCCTTCCTGCACGAAGATCGAGAGTGGCATCCCGTAGAGGAGGAGGATGCTCTGCCTCACCAATTGCTCCCAGACAGTCTGGAGCTATTAGAAAAGGTAGAGCGCAAACTAAAGAAGAAACAGCGTAACAAGCAAAAGAAGCAGCGCCACCGGCAGTTTAATGACCTCTGGGTCCGCATGGAGGAAAGGTGAATTAGTTTATGTTACATTAACATGTCTTGTAACTTACAATTGTTGGTAAATGTAACATTAGGTGTCTAGACCAGGGGGTCTTTTTGGGATGGCAGTCGCATGCCTGCCTGAACAGAGAATCAGACTTTCAGTGATTTAGGTGCAAAATGATATCATCTGCTATCTACTACTGAGATTTGCTAGGTTATAACCCCCTGAAATTTATGAGTTTCAGGAAAAATTTTCTCTTACTCCTTCTGGGTGGTCTCTGTTTCATCAGCAGAGATTAGGGCCAAGGTTTCCAAAATGTCATGATGTGGCGGAAGAGTAGATATCATCTAAGACTTCAAATGAAACATCTGTCAGATAGATGCCAGCTGTTCTTTTTATGGATTTCAGAATTTTCCAGTGAAGTGTTTATGTTGGTAAGGACTTCTGGAAGTTATCCAGATGAAATTTCAGTGTTTCCTTCCCTTTCACCATCTTAGACGTCTTTAGCAGGTGACACAATCGCAGTTAACTATTGAGTTCCAGAGTGCAGGTGTGAGGTGGTTTCCTCCTAAAGGTTTTACATTACGGTTTGAGCAAGAAGATGACGCAGATCATGTTAGCGGACTGTGGCATGTTATGTTAAGAAGAAGGTTGGGTTAGCCCCAGGCCACAGCAGGTTGGTGAAGCAGTGGAGACAGGAAAAGACTGGCTATGAGGCAGAAATAATACCTCGTCTTAGAGGTCTAGAGGATACAGAAGCTCCTCTATCACATCTCACACACACCCAAGTGAATGCTCCATCCCCTTCAGCACTGTCTCTGTCTGAACTGGTTCTAGCTTCGAAAGCTTCATGAATCTAATACACTATAGGATAGTGTATCTAATTCCTGTGTACCTGCTACGACAGATATTGAGCTCCAGACATTGAATCCAATTTTCTGTCCTACATTTTGTAACCACTAGTAGTTAATTTAAGTCATAGAACACGAATCCTTAACTCCAGCTCTTAGGATCCATTGCTCTGCTGGCAATGGAAATTACAAAATGTGTGATTACAGTTTTGTATTTGTACTGTTTGTCCTGTGTCTTACTGTTCTGTGTTACTAGGGATAAGATTACAAAAAAAGTAAAGTAAAGTAAAGTGGCCCCTTATAGTCACGCTACTAAGTCAGGCTATTAAAAAATAAAAAATAAATAAATAAAAGTTAATTCCATACCCACCAAATGCATTTGAATAAATTAGATTAATTGCATAAACTGTAATAAGGAGCTAAAATAAATGGCAAAATCCCATGCCATCGCTTTGAAATATATACATATTTCATTTCACAACTGTCTGTTCTGTATTCACTCATGCAACAAATAACAGATTGTGTAGTAAATATACGAGTGCACTCAGGAACCCAGAAACCCAGGCTGTCAAAACAAAGTATTTTCTGAATATAAACTGAACTTATTTTACCTCTTCTGAGACCCTCTTCTGAGACCCAAATATTCAGGCACTACAGAGTTGGATGGGGTAGGGGGATGAGAGGGGCATGTGTAGGAGCATCAACAATGTGTGGGTGTTGCTGATGAGCAAATGAGAGCTGAGTGTTAACTGTTACAGAAAAAAAAACTTTAATAAAAAGAGGCTGTTGAGCTACGTCGCTGTCCAGTGTCTGCTTTAACCAGCGGGTCGCTGCCCAACGAACAGTAAATTATTGAACTGTAAAAATAATTGGTGATTACCCGTACATTTTACTGTATTTTTATTACTCAAAAAATTAATTAAATCATTACTGTATTTGCCCTGCTTATACCAAAGAAAACATGCTTGCATTAATTAATTGTGGGAGATGGGATATGGGCTTACATTTACATTTTTGTTAAGGGTAATGTATTAAACTGAGTTTAAAATGAAATTTAAGTGTTTTGGATTCAGTCCTTTTTTCATAGAACAGGACTAATAATTGTTGGTGAAAACTCCAGCAAATTCGTGGAAACTGTAGATATCATCCACATTTCTTTTGCTTTTTTCGTTTCAGTATATAATTATTCATGCATTTCAGTGCTAAATTATTAAGAAAATTATAATTTTCTAATTTTGTAACAAATATGAACGTAAATTCAGCTACATTTCCATGTAAAATATAACTATAAATGTTTTTGTACTGCCATGAGAACACAAAGAAAACGCTTTTGGGATGGTTATTGGTGATTTTACTGTATTTTCATTACTAAAAATTACACTAATTTATTACTGTATTTACCTGTTTATACCAAAGAAAACGACAGCGCATACCAAAGAAAATGCCCGTGCATGAATTACAGTACAGTCTGTAGGGGCTTACCTTCATATTTTCATTAAGGGTAATGTATTAAACTGAGTTTAAAATGAATAAAATATAAAATAAAGTGTAAAGTCTTAAGTATAAAATAAAGTGTTCTGGGTTTATTATTTAGTATTTAGGGTTTACACCATAAAAAAATAGGCATTTTTAGGCTTTTTTTTTTTTTTAACCAAAACACAACGCGTTTTTCACTATACGCGGGTGCTCTTGGAACGTAACCCCCACGAAAAGCGAGGGATTACTGTATTCATATTTTCTCTATTTCTTGAAGCACAGAGCTGTCTAACCATCACTTATGCCAAATTCTACCCCACCTTCATTAAATGTTTTTTCTTTCTCCATGGAAAATAATCCTATTTATTGTGCATGTACATTTTATTAACTCACACATTTTATATTGCTTTGATGCATGACCAAATGTTAACTGTCAGAGGGCATTGAAAGACGTTCTCTTGATTTCACTGGCATGAGTTTGAAACGGAGGTCAGGCTTAAGCAAACTAAGGATTTAAAAGGAAATACACTTAGAGAAAAGTGCAAAACAAGCTTTGAAAATAGTTTCCAAAACAAGCACCAAAGTGCTGCTGCCAAGGCCAATCAATTACAAGCATATGAGTCTAATGAAAATGAACATATTTTGTATTCCCTACACATTCAAGCTTGTTTTGTTCTGCTTCATCCCACCTCATAAATACAGTGTCCTAGTAGCCATAAATGAGGTTTCAGACAGAATCCCTGCAGTAACTACAGACAGTTGCAGAAAAAACAACACACTGAACCTCCCTGTAAAAGTCCCTGACATGATGTTTATATAACCCATATCCACACTTTCCTTTGCCATTGTTAGACAATTTGTAAAGGCAGGATGTTTGTGAGTCGCACAACTTCAATCTTTGATCTTTGTTACATACAAAACACTGATAAGCCCTTCATTCCTTTACCCTGTCCACAGCACAGTTGAACCACCATCACCCCCAGTTGTCCGAATCATCAACGGCTACATCACGGTCCAGACCCATCCACAAGACCATGGAAGATCTAATCATGACAGGACATTTTCATGCTCCACCCCCTTGAGAGAAGGGGCTTCTCTTGGCATGCTCCTATTGTGGGTTCAAATGATCATGCAGTGGCTCCTTGACATATAAAACAGCTTCATAACCTCAAATTTGACCTCTGACACCTCCTGAACTGCTTCTAAAGAACTCAAAAGGTGCACAGGTCATTCAGAGCATCAACAGCCAAAGGCTAATCTTCTGCAAAGTGAAGAAGCACAAAAAGACTGCTGTTAATTCTCTCTAAATCTATTCTTTGATTCCTGAAGGATTGTTTTTACACTGCTGCAGGTATTGTAAACATGCCAACACGCTTCACAGTAGTCCTTACAGATAGGAGTTTCCAGTTTAAAGCCCCTTCCTGCTGAATTCTTAGATATGGCTCATTTTATACTTTATATTTACCCCCAGTATGTTAAACAGAACACATAAACAGTAACTGTATAGAAAAATATGCAAAAGTGTGTTCTCTGTAGAGGATGCACATTTATGTTAACTGCATCAACAAAG
>JBBIGA010000083.1:8373166-8383340 GCA_037576975.1 Alestes dentex
TGTTATTTTATTATAGATACCATAGTTATATTGTTACTTTGTTTAGTTTATCTGATATTATATTGGCGCTATTCTACCGTTCTGTTCTTTTTAAACTCTTATTGTATATCTTTATTTACTCCTGTTCTTCTTGTTGCATTGAGCATGTACATGACAAAAGAATTTCCCTTGGGATAAATAAAGTTAGTGGGGCACGGTGGCGCAGGGGTTAGCGCTGTTGCCTCACAGCAAGAAGGTCCTGGGTTCAACTCCTGGGTTGGGCACAGGGTCTTTCTGTGTGGAGTTTGCATGTTCTCCCCGTGACCGCGTGGGTTTCCTCCAGGAACTCCGGTTTCCTCCCACCGCCAAAAACATGCATACACTGGGGATAGGCCAATTGAGCACACTAAATTGCCCCTAGGTATGAATGTGAATGTGAATGGTTGTCTGTCTCTGTATGTGGCCCTGCGATGTGCTGGCGACTGTCCAGGGTGTTCCCCGCCTTCGCCTGTAGCAACTGGGATAGGCTCCAGTCCCCCCCCGACCCTGAGTGTGGGATAAAGGGGTAGAAAATGGATGGATGGATAAATAAAGTTCTTTCTTTTCTTATCTTAATTAACTGCTCTTTGAACTCCACTGCTGAAAATGCAGCCATGGCAAATGTATCTTAAGGATTTTTTTATAGTAGATCTGTCTGGTTTTAACTAAACTAATCAAGGAGATGATCAATTAAAAGCCCATAGCTTTCATATTAACCAACCAAACCACATCAGTTCACTAAGAGCATTCAGCCATGGCCACGAGACGTGATGTTTTTTCACTGGCACAAGGAACCATGCTGCACCCTGAACAAATGTTTTTTTCCATTACAAATAACCGGTCCCCAAGCTGTACAGGTCATTTCCATTTAAAAATTACCTGTACCTGAGCCATACCCAAGCTGTTTGACAGCAGGGCGAAAAGTAGGAACAGCTGAGCTCACTGCATCAGTGCTTTCTGATGGGTAAAAAATGACAACAGACAGACTCCATGCAAAGGAATAATGGAAATACAAAGAGTTATTTTTTCATTGCAGGGCTACACAATGCAGAGAAAACATGAAAGAATAGTTTAGGTACAGGATGGTTCCTGTATATCTATGGAAAAGTGCCTTAAGAGAATAGAATTGGCCTCTTTGGACTATATGGATAGGACCATCTGCCCAATCGTGCTGGGCTGTGCTATGTACCCTCTCAGCATGGTGGTATTGTGTAATGGTGAGACCTTGCTAGAGGGAGGTAGCAGGCCAAATCAAATGTATGCAACGTTGTTAAAATGTGTACATTTTATAGCTGTCACAGCATCAAAAGGTACATAAACAAGACATGAAGTTTACATTGTGGTAACTGGTAGCTTTAAGCTTCCACTACTTGCTTCAGTGCAACACTAATGAATCAAACTTGAGTAAAATAAAATTTTCATCTTTTCATTGAGGCTTTAGGAAGGTTGCATTGCTGCCATGCTACGACACTTTCTTTTCCTCATTGCCAGCTTAAGACTCTCACCTGAAGGTCTCCTCCTGAAGCTGCTCTAGCTGGGTCTGTAGCTGAAGGTGTCGCCGCCCCGCAGGACTGTTCAAGTCTTCGACTGAGTCAGACTGATTGAGCCGCTCCATAAGGATCTGATTCTCGGCCAGGAGACTGCTCTTCTCCTCCTGAAGAGCCGCAACCTGAGCGGGGGGTGGGGGTGGGGGATGAGAGAGACCGAGAGGGAGGGAGAGAGAGGGAGGGAGAGAGAGAGAGAGGGAGAGAAGGAGGGAGAAAGAGAGAGAGAAGATGAGCAAGAAGCTACAAAGAACAGAAACAAAAAGAATAATGGTTTATTTTAAAGATCCACGCTTTGGGTTACTGCTCATTTCAACCAGTGTGACTCTTGAATTAACAGTACACTATTCTGCAACACATCAATAACTGCAAAAAAAATTAAAAAATACTGCATTAAAGTAAACAAACACTCAAACATGCATTATTTTATTTAAATAAATCCAGAAGTCTTAATGTTTGTCAGAGCAATAAAATGACTGAAAAGAGTTGTGAAACAACAAACCAAAGCAAAAGGAGAAGCAAACCAGGAGCCACTGGGGCTTCATGTGGTTTAAAGTGGCTGTAATGTGTAACTTCAGTCTACAAACACACATACACACAGCGCCCCACACACACACACACGCACGCACGCACGCACGCACGCACGCACGCAAAGCAGCAGAGAAAACATGGCAATCATGGGGTTTCACATGACATGGTGAGAATATGAGAAATGGACACGATTCTTACACACTTTCGCCAAATCTTTCATTAAAATGAGTTTCTTATGGCCATTTAATGCCCAGTCAGCTGCAGTTATACTGATTTTAAACCTGCACCACCTTCTGTTTCATGTTTGGAAAAAGATGAGAAAAGTATGTTTAATAGAAAAAAGCAGGGATGAACAATTTGAGGAAAATATGGAACTACAACAATTTTTTAAAATTAATTTCCATGCCTGTGATTTTAGCCAGGAAGCCTGGAACATGCTTTTCGTACTTGATGCTCAAATGGTGCCATTTAATGCTTGTTAATTGTCCTTTACGTGGGAGGTTGGTTGCATTTGAATGGTCTAACTCATTTGCAGAAAGTAAAGTTCCATGTTGAAGCTTTAATGAAGTTTAATTCCTTCAATAAAACAAGAGTATTGACAATGGCGGCCATCATTAAAACTGCAGCTCTTACAATCTGAAAATTGCACTCTGTGATATTTATATACAAACAAATCATTTTTCAGCCCTTGATAAGGTCAGAAACCACATAAGCAAGTCTATGAAAGTTTACTAAACACCTTTGAGGCAAGTGTATGATTTAACATGTAGTTTGGATGATGCTTATTACTTGTTAGTCACACTGGTATCGTAAACTAAAGAAGCAAACCTCAGACACCACACATGCCTTGACCAATAGACCTCAAACGTTAAATTATATAAATTGATTTTTCATGCCCTTAAACCTATGGAATAACTGACTGGTCCTACCATTGTGACAGCAAAAGCTTTAACAGTAATCTATGTCCAAGCGTCCTAGAGAGCACAACTAGCCCTCATTCACTTAGTGAGCCTACATATTGTCCGGCTAGCATAATTAACAGTTAGTGACAGTTTGAAATTATGTGGTGGCTCACATCTCTGAGAAAGCAAGTGTTGGCTTTCACCCTCCCACCATTTTGTGGTATTGTGATTGGAGGAGTTCCAGCTAGCTGATGGAGTTAAACCTAAGTAAACTGAAAAGAAAATTGGAAAAAAGTATAAAAAGTAGCTTTAATTATAAACGCACTATACACACTTTAGAAACATTAGCCCTACATTTAAAACACAAAATGAAAAGGATTCAGACATCAAACTGACTGAATGCATTGAGGGTAAGGAGAATTTTCTTATTTTTTGCCGAAGCAACAAGGAATTGTACTTGCTCTGCTTACAGCTCTTTAAAGAAGGTGTCATGAATCTAAATGGCCTCTTTCCCTTACCCTGAGCTCTATAGTCATTGCGGTTTCCACTCTGTGTCTGTCTCCCCATGATAGCAGTGACTATGTTGTAGTTGCTCATGGATAAGCAGACTCATGGATAAGCAGTGTGCCATTACCATGGTACACAGGAGCATTGTGACACAGGTGGGATGGGGGCAACTGGGATTAGTCTGTGGAGTTGCACAGCACAATACATACTAGGGCCCAACCGACTTATTTGTTCACTGATATAATGAACCGGTATTAAAAGTATATTAATGGATTTATTGCAATCAGAAAAAATAAAGATCAAATATCATCCAAAATAAATAAATAAACACAAAAATAAAGCCTAACATTTGGTCCACTGTTCAAATTTCTTACATTAATACAGGTTAGAAAACTAACATAAAACACAATGAGTTAATTAGCAGAAACCAATAAAATATAGAAACCAGCATAATATAAACAATTTGAACAATATTTTTTTTTTTCATTTGACAAACGTAACTGTGTAAAATTACATTAAACAATGTTGACCTTCCTCAAAACTACCTTTTCACAATCAATCGGGCCCATATGCACACGCAATCGCGCACACACACACACAGTTAAAGGGCCTACACACTACTGAGGGATGTTATAGGAAGCAGGTGGTGAAACACCACAGTGTGTGTGCAAGAGGAGTGAAAAAGGGAACATTACCCTCTCCTCAAGTTCAATATACTCTAATCTCAGCCTATTGCGCTCCTCTTGCACGAGGTACGCCTTCAAAGCAAGGCAGAGGGTAGAAATCATCACCAAAAACACATGTTGGGGGGGGGGGGGGGGTAAGAGAAGAAACAAACAAAGAACAAAGACAGGAAGAAACACAGTTCCTATACTTTATAAAACAGCCGGCACCTAAAATGCAATGCGAATGCTTAACGCATACCTTATGGAACCTCAGCTATGGGTGATGGGGGACTATTGCCATTCTGTTCAGAGGAAAGCAGCTATAGACAAAAGTAGAGATGGCACCAATCTTATACCCAGTACCAGTATCAGGCCGATACCAGCAGAAACTGGGGTGGACGTATTACCAATCATAAGACCAGCCTAGTCTGAAACACAAAGTAAGGTGTCATTTCTTACTGGGTTTAAATCCTTATCATTATATGAAATATCTTATGTGCAATGGTCTTGTGCAATCTCACTACTTATAATCAATATCAAATTATTTCTATTACATTCAATGATGGACTACAGTATAACCCCAAACCTCTATTTGTGTTAAGATGTTTATCTGTAATATTTATAACCCAGCATTTTGTACAGTGGGGGAAACAATTATTTGATCCCCTGCTGAATTTGTAAGTTTGCTGACTTACAAGGTAATGAACAGTCTCTAATTTATGAGGTAGTTTCATTTCTATGGAGAATCAATATCAAGAAAAAAACATGTTACATAAAAGTTACAAATTAATTTGCATGTCACTGAGTGAAATAAGTATTTGATGCCCTACAACCCAGCCAGACTTCCGGCTCCCACAGACTGGCTGTGTGCCCATGTTGCACAAAGATTACAATCATTCTATCAATTACAGATTCTCCTGATCTTAACTCGTTATGTGTATCAAGCACACCTGACCACAGAATCAGTTTCTTCCATTCCAACCTCTACACCACCATGGGCAAGACCAAAGAGCTGTCAAAGGATGTCAGGGACAAGATTGTAGACCTGCACAAGGCTGGAATAGGTTACAAGATCATCAACAAGAAGCTTGGTGAGAAGGTGACAACTGTTGGTGCGATTATTTGGAAATGGAAGAAATGACCATCAATTGCCCTCAGTCTGAAGCTCCATGCAGTATTTTGCTTCATGGGGTGAGGATGATCATGAGAAAGGTAGGAGCTTGTTAATAGAGCTACACAGAAGGAGCTTGTTAATGATCTGAAGACAGCTGGGACCACAGTCACTAAGAACACCATTGGTAACACACCATCATAATAGACTGAAATCTTGCAGGTCCCCTTGTACCGTAAAATCTTGGACGAGAACCTCCTTACCTCAGCCAGAACACTGAAGATGGGTTGTGGGTGGGTCTTTCAGCATGACAATGACCCAAAACATACTGCCAAGGGAGCAAAGGAGTGGCTAAAGAAGAAACACATTAAGGTCATGGAGTGGCCTAACCAGTCTCCAGACCTCAATCCTATAGAAAATCTGTGGAGCTGAAGCTTTGAGTTGCTAAGCAGCAGCCAAAAAACCTAAAGGATTTAGAGAGTTTCTATAAAGAGGAATGGGACTAAATCCCTCCTCAGAAATGTCTTACTGCTGTGCTTGCCAACAAGGGTTTCTTCACCCAGTACTAAGTCATGGTTTGCTTGGGTATCAAATACATATTTCACTCAGTGAAATGCAAATCAAGTAAGAACTTTTATGTAATGTGGTTTTTCTGGATTTTTTGTTGATATTCTGTCTCTCTCCATAAAAATGAAACTACCTCAAATTGCAGACTGTTCATCAGCCAACTCAAATTCAGCAGGGGATCAAATAATTATTTCCCCCACTGTACATAGCGTTGTGTATTTCTGCCTTATTTTTTATTTTACCTTTATTTTAGACTTTATAGTTTCTATTGTTCTTGTTTCCATGTCTCCGAGTGACTGTGGAGTCAAAACATAACATTCCTATAGGATCAGTAAAGTTTTCTGATTCTGATGAGTGATATTTCTGTAACTTGATTTTGTAAACGAGTGAGGGAGCAGTTTGAGCCAGGTACCCCCAGATGATGTTAAGTGCAAAGCCAAAATAAATAAATAAAAATGTTGTCTGTGTCAGTAACTGGGGAAACTGACTCAAATTTAATCTGCAGTGCCTCTCTGCTTTAAGGTCAATCTAAAATGGACATCTTTACCTTGAGTTTAGTCTTATTCACCCTATCACTAAAATGTAACCACTTTATCCTGCTTTTAGAACATTTTCTGATTTTTTTTTTATGATGACACCATGCACCAAGAGGGCAGCAACATAATATTAACCAGTCAGGTTTTACCTCCCGCTTCCATTGCCCCTGACTACTATCGACTGCTCAGCAAATACCTTCTGTGATGCCTTGGAGGCAAATGTGTTATGCGTCCCATATGCTTTTTATCTAATATTTAAAGCCTTAAACAATGTGTAATTTTCCAAGTCTCTCATATCATTTTTTCAGAAAAACTCAGGCAAAATGCAAAAAAGACTTTATAATTCAACTAATAATAATCATTAACTCCAAAATCACAGTCAGAAAATCTGTTTAAAAAATTCTCTCCTCTTTTACTGTGAAAATCCACAAACATATATTAAAGCTTCTGGAAATCCTTAGTATTTCTAACACACATTAGTATTATAATAAGAGATGCTTAAAAAAGTAAAAAAAAACTGACCTATGTACAAATATTTACAATCACAAGTGCTTACGCACAGATCCACCTACATACACACTCCTTCTGCCCACCCCCACACACAGTTCTTTCTGCTTTTTTTTTTTTACAATCAGAAATAAAAATATATTTAGTCATTTTGACTTTTAAACAACACTTTTTTTGCAAAAAAGCAAAGCCATTCTGGTTCTACACAACATATGATCACGAAAGAAAGGTTCTTGTGATGTGTGAAGCCTCTACTGTCAACCCAAAACTCACAGAAGCTCCAAATAATAACACTTTGTATTAGATGATGTTTTATGCTTGTGACATGCAAGCACACCAATCAGTTTCAGGGGGTTAAATGGGAAAATATCCGATTACCATCAGCGGATACTGTATCGGTGATGCTGTGCCATCTCTAGAGGTAAGCGCTATATTCCCACCAATACTGTGGCCACTAACAACAGTATTAGAATGTCTGGGAATTAAATAGTCTCCATTTGTGTAGTTTCTCACAGCTGGGACAGCACATCTCATTAGTATCGGCAGCTGCAGTTTATCAGAAGCAGTCTTGCTACGCAGTTTACTCTCTATAAAAAAGCTCTACACAAAGAAGATCGAAATAAGTCTGAAGAAAAGAAAGTTAATGGAGCAACTAATGGTGTGCGGAACAATTATGCTGCAAAGAAAACCTGAAGCTGTTTAAATGAAGGCTTAAGCAAGCTGATAGGTGCTGAGGGTGGAAAGCATGTCTTACCTGCATGTCCAGCTCGTGGCAGCGCTGAGCGATTTCCTCTTTAGAAGCTAAAGCATCATTCAGCTCCTCCACAGTCTTCTTCAGCTGAGAGCACATTTACACACAAAGCACATGTGCACTCAGACTCAACCACAAAATCTCTACCATCTGAGACAGCTGAGGAACTTTCGGGTCTCTCCAGTGATTATAAAGAGTTTTCATTGGTGATGCAGAGAATGTCCTGACACAGAACATCATCTTGAGCTTTGGGAACAGCTCTGTTCAAGACAAGGGCTACAGAGAATGATCCAGATCAGCTCTACTATCTCTACAGGACATTTATAGCATTTATCCACTGGCACAAGGAACCGTGTCGTACTGCAAACAAATGGTTTTTGACCCCTAGTGACCCGTATCTGAGCCATACCCAAGCTGTTCAACTGCAGGGCCAAAAGCAGGCTGCAGCAGAGCAGACTGTGCCACTGCTTTCTGATTGGTTGAAACATTGTCATCACGACATAAAACAGAAGCCTTTTTTTTTTTTTACTGTCCACACAAAAAGCAACAATGGAGATACAAATTAACAACTGGGAAGTCGACAAAGTACAAGTAATATGATCTAATCTCAGTGGGAATTTCAATGATGCTGACAAATTTATCTTTAACGCTGTGAGAAATGCAAAGGTGTACCAGGACATTGTTAACAAGCTAGCTGGGTTAGGTTTTCATCACAAAAAATAACTCCAAGACTATATGTAATAAAACTACAATAACAAAAACTTTCCATTGGTTCAACTCCATGGATGCGTTTTGGGAAAAAGACCGGCCATAAACTGGGCTAACTGCTGCCAACATGTCAGTTCTAAGAATGCTACAACTTCCATGCTGAGAAGTACAGTTTAGGGACAGCGTGGTTTCTGTACATCTATGAAAAAGAGCTTTTATAAAATCAGATGCAGGACCACGATCATCAGAGACTTGTCTCACCCAGTAACAGTCTTTCTGAATTGTTGAAACAGTTATTTAATTTGAATAATTACTAATTAAATAGCTATTTAATAGCATCTCTGAAACACAGCTACGGAAACACCTGTCTTACCTGTCTGTCCAGGTCGATATAGGACTCATTTCCTCCAGTGACGGGGGTCTCTTTGCTCATGAGCTGCAAAAGAATAATAATAACAATTGAGATGAAAGTGAGTACAGTTCAGGGAACCCAGTGGAGTTACTCGAGGGAGCTGAGGGGTGGATGAATTTCACCTCTTGGATGGCTGTCATGACAACGTGCTGCACAGATTCCTCCATCATCATGATGGTCTGGATGTATTCTACAGAAGGCAAGAGTGGTCAGAATGAAATACAGGCCTCTGAACTCATATCATCTTCATCCAGTTACGACTAGGAACAATTTTTTAATAATACTTAAACATATACCAAGGTATGTAATTTTATGTGCAAAAGTTTTGGCATCCTGATGTAAATGAATTTTTATGAACGCTAAAAAAACATACAGAAAACGAATGCTTCAAGCACAATTAGTGTTTATTTGCTGACTTTAACAGATCGGAAAATAAATAAAAAAATGTGAAATAAAAAAAAGTTTGGGCATTATTTTTTTCAAACTGACTAAAATACTTTGAAAAAAACTAGTATTCAAATAGTATTTATACCTGGATGAGGGGAGAATTTGTAACATGACAGAGTACGGATGTTAAAATATCTGCTATAAGATAAACCTTTATTAGTCCCACAAGTGCAAAAAAAGTTAAGAGCAGCAAAAATGAAGAAAAACAATAGAATAGAGTAGAATAAAATCGAATAAACTTTGTATCTCCATTGTTGATTTCCAAAAATTATTTGTAAATTATTTTTTACATTAACAACCATAAGAGTAATTGTTTTTTGTCATCCTGTCAAGTCAGTGTTTGGAGACTCAAGGGTTTGATTAGACAGCGAGGAGATAACACATACATTCGAAAATGACTTAATTTTGGCCAAAAAAGGTTATTTTTGGAATCTTACTGGTGTTAATGATAATGGATTATAACATTCAAAAGTTGACTACAAAACAGGATTGGAAACAATTACAATGCTGCAATATTTTTATAATATTCTGTTTATTTACTGTGTAGAGCGCCTATGATGGATGTCTTCATTTTAGCTCGCTAAATTTAAGAATACAAACTCAGGAATACTGATCAGTGAGTGAGTGTACATGTGTGTGTATGTCTAGTTGCCTGAGGCTCATCACAACGAATGCTCCTACAACACTATCAAGACATCAGGAGCAGGAGCAGATACCGATTTAACTCACAGGCCATGCACATACACACACCTTGTTTCTGTTCACAGTTGACCGCACAACCCAGTATGAGCTGCAACATTCGTCCCAACTCGGCTGCATCTGAATGTTCACCGATCAAATTAACATCAGGAAGAGTGAAGTCATTGATCTGCTGTCCCAAGATCTGAGTGAGTGAGTGAGTGAGTGAGTGAGAGAGTGAGAGAGAGAGAGAGAGAGAGAGAGAGAGAGAGAGAGAGAGAGAGAGAGAG
>JBBIGA010000083.1:8390047-8404216 GCA_037576975.1 Alestes dentex
GTGTGTGTGTGTGTCTCCTTCATCACTGGGGCTCTGACGGCAGCAGTGGCAGCAGTGTGGTCTCTGATTGGCCCAGATCGTCCAGCGAGTGGGTGACTGACTCATCATAGGTGGGCTGGAGAGACGCTGACTCACTGAGAGAGAGAGAGAGAGAGAGAGAGGGGAAGAGAGAGAGAGAGGGGGGAGAGAGAGAGAAAGAGAGAGAGAGAGAGAACGATCACAGCTACATACGCACAGACACCCCCTTCTCAATATATTATATCATAGCTGACATTTAGTTCCTGCCCTGTGACAGTTGTTTAAAATCTGATCCTGAGGCTAGTGGGACACCGTCTGTCTGTCAAAAAAAAAAAAACAACAAAAAAAAACAACCTTTACTTAGCTTTCACTCACTAGATTCTTTATTAGAAAGCCTCTGCTTTGTAGCTCCACCTTGCTGGGGTACAGTTACAGACTGTAGCCCACCTGTTGATGCACGGTTTATTGTTAGTCATCTCTAGCCCTTCCTCAGTGGCCAACAGATGGGCAACAGTCTGTAACCTGTAAACTGCACTCGTAAGATTCACAAAGAGGGCATTAGAATAAGTGTTTCTCATAAAGTGGCCAGCAGGTTTGTGGCTTGTTAATAAGCGTAAAGATAAGTCTGTTTCAGCCTCTGTAGTTATGTTATATCTTGTAATCCCAAGAACTGAACTTTATGAAAACACAAGATAATGTCTAATTATTCTCAAAATCCTTGTACTTGCACTCACTGGCTACTTTACTGGAAACACTTCCCTTGTAATTCTACTTTCTGTCCACTTTATTAGAAACATCTCCCTTGTACATCCGCTCACTGACCACTTCGTTAGAGGCACGTCCTTTATCATTCTAATGTCCACTTTATTAGAAATACTAACACCATCTGTTGCTGCACAACACAAGTCCTCCTCTGGAAAGCTACCAACATATTATTTTGGTCACAGACTGGACCACAGCTGGACCACAGCCACCAGCAAAATAGAGTGGCAAGGTGAGTGTTTCTAGTAACATGGGCATAGTGTACACACACTACATGGACAAAAGTATTGGGACACACCTGTTTCTCAGGGTTCGAGCCAGGCCCCTTACTTCCACTGAAGGGCAATCTTACTGCTTCAGCACGCCAAGACATTTTGGACAACACCATGCTTCAAACGTTGTGGACATAGTTTGGGGAAGAAGCTTTTCTACTCCAGCATGACTGTGTCCCAGTGCACAAAGCAAGCTCCATAAAGACGTGGCTGGATGAGTTTGGTGTTGAAGAACTTGACCGGCCCACACAGAGCTCTGACCTCAACCCCATCCATGACCTGTGGTGTGAACTGGAATGAAGATTGCGAGCCAAAACCATCTCCTCCAAAATGGAGGGGTGCACATTGCTACAGAAACTCTCCTGAATGGTGTGGAAAACCTTCCAAGAAGACCGGAAGCTGTTATAGCCGCAAAGAGGGGAAAACTCCGTATTAAAGTCTACGTATTTAAATGCAGTGTCATTAAAGTCCCTGATGGTGTGAAGGTCAGTCGTCCCAATACTTTTCTCCATATAGTGTACAATAAGTGATCTGTTGTGTAGGCTTGGAGTAAAAGACATTGTTAAACACTGATGTAGAACCAGCTTGCTTTGTCTAACACAGGTATTTGCCATTATAAAGGAAGCGTGCCTTAGATCGTTTTTAAAATGAACATGAAATGCTATTCAAAACGGTCAGCATCAAAAAAGCTCCTTTAAAGCCGTGGAACTCTGCAGAGCTGGACTCCTGTCCACGTCTTGGTTAAATGTTGCATAACTAATGTTTTATCCGCTGCTGTGATTCTCATCTTCATTAAATAAATCCATGCAGTGGTTTGGGGTCAGCCGTTCACCACTGATGGAAGGATGGAAGAGGGCTAACATTAACTGTGTGCCGCTACAAGAGAGGGGTTTGTAGTACGGAGCCTAGTGAGGAGATACTAAGTATATTCGTGTGTGTTACAATTAGTATCATTTAAAGCCCATGTCTACTCATTTTCATGAGTATCTTCCATTCCATTATCCATCGTTTTTGTGATTCATTTACTGTGGGCTGGCAGATAAGGGATGGTGTCGTGCTTTTCTGTTGAGAGATTTGTTTTTATGACTTTTTCTGCCGTTTTCTTCTGGCTGATTTGAGTTGGGTTGGACCAAATTAGATGCGTGTGGTGTTTACATCGGCAGAAGTGGGAGCCGAGTTTGACACTGACGCAAAGGCATATTATGTGTGTTTTACTGAACATTTACAAAACAGTTGGTTCGAATGGCACAATCTGGTTGGTAGAGAACATGTTGGTGTGTTTTTTTCCCAATAACTGTATAATTCCACTGAGCATCAGACATTAAGTAACAGGCGCACTAATATTAACTTTATCTGTCACTTTAATATTTATCACAAATAACATCAGAGATCAGAGCCACACTCTCCATCTCATGGTCAATGAGTTTACATATATGTGTATACATTTGTGTATATATATATATATATATAAATGTGTGTGTGTGTGTGTGTGTGTGTGTGTGTGTGTGTGTGTGTGTGTGTGTATGTGTGTGTGTGTGAGAGAGAGAGAGAGTGTGTGTTTGTGTGTGTGTATATATGTATACATTTTTTACAATACACATGCACATATTTTTATTTTCGAAATCTGGACTATTTAAAAAAAAAACAACAACAAATGAGCAGACTGAATATTATGGTAAATTTTGAAACGTAGTTCTTATCATTTTTAAAGTGCTAAGAATAGTATTCCTGTATTCTTTACCACTCCGGGTCTGGTTGAGTAGTCCAAAACGGTGTATTTTGATGTGGAAGAGGCTCTTGTTCGATAAAAGCAGATGGCTCAAACGTGTAGAACCGAGTTGTTTACGCTGCCAAGGAGATGCCACTGTCAATCATTTTGTGATCTGACACGCCCACACAGCAGGCAGCAGCTCAGAATTTTTGGAGCATTTGACAACTATTAAATGTTGTGTGTGTGTGTGTGTGTGTGTGTGTGTGTGTGTGTGTGTGTGTGTATAAAATTGTGCTAAATGAATACATCTCCTTGTTCATTTTTTTTTACTTCTACTCAAACATATCTGTGAGGCCCTTTTCACTCTTTCAGCCATTCATATTGAGTTTCTCATTTCGTTTTTGAGTGCCATTTTAGTCATTCTTTTCCACGTCGTCGAGTGAATCCTAGTTGCCTGTTGTGACCGGCCGGATTACCACACCACAAGTGAGCTTTGTGCAATTTCCTGAATGAAAAAATGAGCACAGTTACTGCTCAGATAAAAACCAGCTTAATCGAACTTAAAATAACCCTCTCTTTATACAAAAAGTGTCTGAATCATATGCTCTCTCGTTATGGAACCTGAAAAGAATAATGATTTAATAAAATGGCAGGCGGTCAGATCCCACTTGCTCAGCTGTAATAGCGAGGCCCTTAAGGAACCACAGGGATGAACTCCACTTTCTCTCACTTATGAGGAAAGGGGCAGAGGAAACTCGGAGTGAGTCACTGATGTTACAGTCGGCCGGTTCGTTGCTTAGAAATGGGAACGGCTGTGAAGGGTAGAGGCTTTCTATATATGTGCATTCAAGCACTATTGACTTCCGCGGTAGCTACAGGAGATTCTCTGTAATATGAAGTACCATGCGGTTCTCATCATTAAATCGAGTGTTTCTGCTGCAGCATGTCAGATCACTAATTTAGAAAATGTTTTTGTCCTTGACATCAAAGTATCCATGTGGGGAGCTCCTACAGTGGCCAGGTAATTATATTTGTCTGACATCGTGAAAATTGCTTGAAATTAAATTGCACTGTCGTTGAACAGTGTCTTGCAAGTAATTCGAAAGTGTCTCAACTTTGAAGAACGAGAAGAGAAAACAGAAGACGCTGTATCAAACAATCAAAAATGAGATCTGCCCAACCAAGTTTAGGCATGGTTTGTAAGTTTGCATTTTGTCAATTACCTGAGCCATGACAACAAACAAACATGAGTTTCTCAAGTCTAGCTCTAGCCGCGGTTTGCAACAACGGCTCTGGTTGATAAACGTCTTCAGAAGTCCCTGATTGGCTGGAGGATTAAATAAGGGAGAGGAGACAACTTGGATCTAAACATAACAGGAAAGTGGATCTGCAGGAGGAGGGTTGGTGACCTTTGCTCTAAGGCACCGTTTCTGAATAAATGGCTGGTTGTGCCACTGTTTATTCACCCTTGTTAGTTAGATGCCATTGACTGTTTGATGGAAATATGTCCATCAGTAGTTCTCAAACTGGTCGCACAGCCCCTGTGGGGCTACAGAGGTGTGTTACTTGGTAATGTTCAAATGTGCTAGTTTAATAAATCTGCCTTGTCCATTTCTTAAAAAAGTTGTCCCTGTTTAAAAGTGATAGATAGTAAACGTTATTAAAACTGAATAATTGTGCCAATTACAATCTAGCACCCACTTAACAAGTTATCTTTAATGTCATACAACTGTGCCGTGTCTCTCGACTAAGAGAGCCAGCAGTAGCTGCTTAGAAAGGAAACGAAGTGAGTCCACTGTTTGGAGTGAGTCAAACTACCTCGGGTTGTCGGCGGAGAAGACGTCGTTTTCCAGCAGACAGCTTCTGAACAGGACGCAAAGTTTGATGCAAACATGGTCTCATATAAACACGGACGGCCTACAAAAACAAGTGTAAAGACAGTATTTCCAAAGTAGGAAACTCAATAAATACTATCTGTTACTCTCAGATAAGATAGTCAGCAACAGCTGCGTAGAAAGGAAACGAAGTGGAAAAGGTTTTGGGGGGCGGGGTTAAGTGAGAAAGGGGCACAGGGTTGCTTAATAAGCTCTGACATGCCAATCTGTATCTTCGACCAATAATGTTGCCATTTCAGATGTGTTGATCTTTAAATCAGCCGTTTAGCAGCAGCACTGAATGTTGTATCCACTGGCTATAAATAAACACATGAAAAAGGGACCGTGTGTTACACAGCTTATATTATTTCTAGACCCCAGTAGTACATTTTTCCTGGAAAGACCACTAAAGTCAGATTTCTGACTCGGTATTCTTAACTGTGTGAAGCCAGCATTAGAAACAACTACCTTCTACATCCACTGCCGGCCCGCTTTGTGAACTAAGCCTGCCATGTAGTTCACTATTTAGGTGTACAGTTGCAGACTACAGCCCGTGTTGCCAGCCCACCTCTACCCCAGCCTTCACTGTCTAGTTTCTGAACACATGACCACTGTTTCCCAGGTATTTTTGGATGGTGGATCATTCTCAGCGCAGATATGATACTGACATGGTAGCATGTGAGACACAAGTGTGTCAGGCACAGTGGTGTAATGGGGTTATTTTTATGATGGGGTGTACAGTGGTTATTACACAAGTCCATGACACCACAAGGTCCACCCAAAAATATCCAGCCCAGACTGGTTCAGTGGTCAGAACCTGATCACTGATGAAGGGCTTGAGGACTGCTAAGAAACTGTACAGTGATTGCAGTACAGTCTCTAACTCCACACCAGCCAGGTGGAGCTAGAAGAGAGGGATTTCTGAAAAAATGGGCAGCGTATAGCGCAAGATCAAACCAGTCAGTTGATTTGAGGCTGGAGCTGGTCCAAAATCAGCATTAAAGTGTGAGGTCTTCCTGTGACATGGCAATTGAAATGTAGCGAGTCATCAGTGTTTATAGACATGGCCACTGAGAGCTGACCTGGGGCCAGACCTACTACTTTAATGCAGCAGGCAGTGAGGCCTAATTTGCTGTAAACTGGTCCCGGAGCAGTGTGTGGAAGACAAAGCCTGCCAGCAGCTGATTCAGAGGCTTTGCCATGTGAGGAATGTTAGAAATGCGTGTGGTTAGCCACTGTGTGGAGACATTAATAGCCCAGTGGCTTCTGTTTATACACAGGAGAGAGACAGCGAGAGGATGACTACAGAGTTATGAATGGCTCCATGAGTCCACTGTTTGGAGTGAGTCAAACTTCCTCGGGTTGTCGGTGGAGAAGACGGCGTTTTCCAGCAGACAGCCTCTGAACTGGACACAAAGTTTGATGCAAACATGGTCTCGTACAAACACGGACGGCCTACAACAACAACAAACAAGAGTAAAGACAGTATTTCCAAAGTAGGAAACTCAATGAAAAAAAAAACGATCTATTGCAGTATATTGTTTTTATATTGTGGAATATAGTAATGGAAGGTAATAGTTTCATCTTCATAGGAGAGAAAGACAGAGAGAGAGAGAGAGAGAGAGAGAGAGAGAGAGAGAGAGAGAGAGAGAGAGAGAGAGAGAGAGAGAGAGAGAGATTATAAAGCAGGGAGGGAAAAAAAAGTGAAAGAGTGAGACAATGCAAGAGATGGATAGAGAAAGGAAAACAGAATTGTACAAGAGCAAAAGACAGTGAGTGAGGGAAGAAAAAGAGATAGAAAGTGATAGAAAGATAAGAAAAATGAGAGAGTAAGAAAAAGAATGACAGAGAGTGAGGCAGATGGAGAGCGAGAGAGAAACAGACAGGAAAAAGGCATAAGGAAAGAAAGAAAGATTGAAAGTGAAAGGGAAAGACAGAGAACGAGCGATAAGGATAGAGAGACGGAGAGAAAAAGAAGGGAAGTGAATGTGAAAGACTGAGAGTGAGTGAGAAGAAGGAGTGAGATAGAAGGAGGTGGGGGGGGGTGGTTGCTGGTACAGCAGTGCCGAGTTCTGATTGACGTATTTTCTAGCTGTGACTCAGTGAGTGGATGGAAGACGTGAAAGTTCACGTTGAGAACGGTGCGGAGGGGCGTGCGGAGGGGCGAAGGCCAAACTGCCTCCTACCCCACAGCATATGGACTGGCATCTGCACCAGTGTGTCACTCCCTCGTCACAGCAGCCACCATGGAAACGGCCTCCCTCTGCTTCTTTCTCCCTCACCTTAGAGTCGTCCTCCTCATTGGGAGAAAGGTTCAGAACCGCACAGTCAAGCTCTCTGGGAGCTCTGCTTACCATCACTCCAAATAATGACACCCTAACTAGTGCCATGGTGCAAAGGCACAGATTTGCAGGCCAGTCAAACTCTCTCCCAATCCAACTTGATGATTTTAGGACCCTAGGCCAAGACCAAAAAGGGGTACGGCTTAATTCAGAATGTAAGTAACAGTTCATTAAATAATATGGTACGGATTAAGAATCAGTATGTATTTAGGATCGATGTACACTGAGATCATTCCTAAACCGAATCCCCGGTTTAGGGAACGAAAAAGCGATGTACCGGTGGCCCTTTTAGACTGCGTCCTTAAGTCAGCGTGTCCTGTCTGGCCCCCTGGCTGCCTGTGACATTTAAGCCAAGGTAGTGCTGCAGCTCCATGCGAGTGCTAGAGAATGTCAGAACTGCGAGCTGCGTGCTCGAAGATCATTTCCTTTGACATTTCACCAGCCAGAGCAGGGCCGTCAGATAGGTTACCACGGTAATTGCCCTCCACGTGCAGCGAGGGGGTAGAGGAAACGATTTCGGACAAGGGTCGGCATCAACAGGACACCGCCGGACTCCCCACCCTGAGCCAAGGTCACCGCACACCAGTCGCACCTTACGTGGTCCCCATCAGCGTGACACTGCAGCTCGGGGAAACAGCACCAGCTCCGCAGCTGCGGCCCAATAATGCAACATGCGAGCGCACGGTATTAGCCCTAAAGGGTTCATTATTTGCATTAACCTTTTGCTTTAAATTTGGGGCCGTGGTGCTATTTTGTGTCTGGCCCTGCAGGGTAATGTTGTAAAAAAAAAAAAAACTCAAAAAAAGAAAAGAAAACACACTAATTGCATTAAAAGCTAGCAGGCAGCATTTTGCTCTGGAAACAGGAAGTTGTGATAAAACTACCGTATTGACGAGTTTTACTTTTTATGTTTTCAGCTTTTTCCATTTATTAAAAATCATTTTTAAATTAAACTGTTTTTTTTTTTTTTCCCAATGTTTTTTCCATGTTTTATTAGTGGCTTTATCACAAAATATGATTGATTTGGTGTGCTTAATCCCAATGAATCACATTTTATCACATTTTTACCCCAAAGTAAGATTCAGAACATGCCATTGTGTTATGTGTAACTACATAACTGGACAAAGTGAGCTTAATTGGGATGTATTTATTTCTTTCAGTCATTTAAAAATGATTAACATTGTATGAACGAAGGGTTCCCATCAACCCGATTGATCAAATGATATTAACAGTTAAAATAGTCTATAATAGCCAGCAACAGTGTGAGTCTATAATATTCACTCATCTACTGTATAAACTTGTCGGTATATTCATACACATCATATATGTCAAATATACAGTCAAACAGTGTATGTATTATATATATATCATATGTACAGTCAATTAATGTATACATCATATACTATACATGCATATATGCATCTAACCGTTCTAACTTCATAATGATTGCAGCTTCTTGCTCTCGTTCACACAACTCATGGATTCTTGTTACACTGGTTGCTTTTTTTTGCTGCACGTTGATTTAACTAGAGGTCCCATGCAAGCTCTGCTCAGCGTCGTCTGCTCAAGATCCTAAAGGCACTGCTTTAAAAGCCATTATTATGAAAATTCTATTTTAGCAACACACATTGCAAACAGCAAATTCTATGTTAGCAACACACATTGCAAATAGCAAATTCTATGTTAGCAACATACATTGCAAATAGCAAATTCTATGTTAGCAACACACATTGCAAATAGCAAATTCTATGTTAGCAACATACATTGCAAATAGCAAATTCTATGTTAGCAACACACATTGTGAATAGCTTGGCTTCTATTACGGACAGTTCAAAGTGTCCGACTAGGAAAATGGGTTAATGGCTTCATGCTCGCAATCCATTCTGAGAATCTGGCGCCGCTCAAATGATAAAATGTTTGATGTCATAACAGTTTATGTCACATGCTAATTTAAGACCATGACATTAAACATTGCTGCATCTGTCACGACAATCACTGGTAGTGGTAACATGACACTGTTATATTGAAGACACAGTCTGTCATATCTACTCACTGATGACAGCATTTGTTTTCACCATGGTTACATCAATGTTATGTCTCAGGATTAAGCGAAGTGGTTCCGAACCATTTTTGTAAACAAGAGGTATGAGTGTGAAGACCTTTTGGGGAAGGCCCTTTTCTATACAACCATGACTGTGCCCCAGTGCACAAAGCAAGCTCCATAAAGACATGGCCGGATGGGTTTGGAGTGGAAGATTTGACTGGCCACGTTCAACCCCATCCAACACCTTTGTGATGAACTGGAACGGAGATTGAGGGCAAGGCCTTCTCGTCCAACATCAGTGCCTGACCTCATAAATGCTCTACAGAATGAATGGCCACAAATTCCCAAAAACTAGGTAACGTAAAGGCTCTCGACTAATGAAGTACGCTTACGTAGAACCGTCCATTCAAGTCAGGAGGTATTTGTCTAAATTTGATGTGATTCGGGATATAGTCCTAGGTGGTGAATGGAAGCAGCGGGATGAACCTAGAAGCCTAGGAGCCTATAGACTTCAGTCAAGGAAACTAGATCCCACCACTAGGATTGGGAGTTCCATTTTTGTGAGCAAATCTAGGCCATCTCTGTTGCTTTCCACATTCCGATTAGCGCAGCGCCCACTCAGAGTTAGCGGCGTGGCATGAACGCCCAGCAAAGGCAGTGTGGAAATGAAGCGGAGTGCGCTCGACACGTTCTAGCCAGAGGTTAAACATCTCTATTTGTGGTGCAAATGTGCCCCTTTGTAGCACAGAATAAAATTTACACTTGCGTTCAATTAAGTCCTCTGTGATTTTCTTTCCCTCTCTTACTTTTTGTTTCCTTCTCTCTCTCTCTCTCTCTCTCTCTCTCTCTCACTACATCTCTGTCTCTCTCGTCCCCTTATACCCCCCTCTCTCTTTCATATTTGGTTGCTTCTTTTGCAGAATTAGCCACAGTCCAGTGTACAGCTGGCCTACTTCTCTTCCCTGAGAATTTCAACACACTGATGTGATGGACTGAAACATTCCTGTCTTCATTATTTTAGCCACTGTGACACACACACACACACACACACACACACACAAATACTCTAACCCCAGCAGCCGCATCTGCACGTACATCTGCAAGAGCTTCCAGACCGATGCTTCCATTGCTATCTGTTCTTTTGAACTTTTACCCTCATCTCGGGGTAATCTCAGGTCATGGTAAGGTTGGATTGTTTCTGTTTTGCGTGTCGGTGTGTGTGAAGCATGGGAAAGCGTGGTTGCTTTTTCTTTCACATCATCGTCTCTCTGAACCACAGCTAGTCCAAGTTCAAGTCGGCTTTTATTGTCATCCGTCCACATACAAAGGATATGATTGAGCGAAATTGCGTTTCTTACAGTCCCAGGTACACGATTATAATCATTTCTTGAAATTCACTGAAAACAAGGAGCAGCCCAAGCAATTGGTTGTTGTTTAAAAGCTGATTTGTGTATTATGCACCACATACGCTACTAAACCAAACACCTTTATTTTACCCCTTGAAATAACCTTAATTTTGGAAAATGAAATGAAGGAAAATTAAGAGAAAACACGCACAGATTAAGGCTGGTTAAGGGGCAAAACTGCTCAATTTTCCTTTTGCAAATTTGCCCCTTAAATAATAGAACCTCCCGAATTAACGCCTTAAATTTTAAGATGAAGGGGTTTCACGCTCATGCCTTAAGTTATGGGGTTTGGTGTATAATCAGGGGTAAATTAAGGAAGGGTTAAGCACATTTTAAGTGCATTGTGTTTCGTAGTGATAGCAACTGGATTTCAATCGGGTGAGCCAGAGACACATTTGACCACCAGTTTTATCAGGTTAAAATCAAGATACTAGTCACATGAAATCAATATAACCGGTTGGCTATTCTTTCAGGTAGAACCAGTCAATGGTGGAAGCAGTCCTTTTCATGCAGCAACAGTAATGGTAAAATCTCAGAAATGAATAATTTACCAGGGGATGAGCTAGCCTGCTAGCAGTCTGGAGCAGCAGGAAACTTATTTGGACTGGCGGAGAGTCAAAGCTTCAAAAGCTATGCTTATCTCCAACGAGTCTTGTGGAGCTGGCTACTGCAGTCTACTGGTGAATAACCAGCATTAGTAAATCTGATTTCATTAAATATATATATATGGTGTGAAACAGTCTAAAACCGGTGCTTGCTCCCCTACACACTCCATGTTTGCTGCTCTTTCACTCTGCGCGCCGCCGCTCGGCCGCTCTCCGGACCCCCTTCCTCTGCGTGTTTCTCCCACCCTCTTGTGGGAGGACACTATCCTGAAAGTTCTCCTGGGTTCAAAGATCTTGTGTGCTCTTTCCATTATTAACACCCCAGTAGCGGTCATTATTATTACATGTTTTTGAAACGACAGTAACTTTGGTTCTACGTGACATAGGAACACCAAACAAAGCCCGGCATGATGTCTGACACCTCGAGCATCAATACAAACCGGAGGAACTTCGATAGAAAGAGCTGTTTGGTCATACGACGACGCATTTACCATTTGTCGTGCTTGCAGTATAGATCCGTGCTGCTTGCAATCTAAGGATTAAATATTATTGAAGATTTCTGGCATCTCTTCTTCACTTTGAAAAATGCTGTTTACGCAATAAGCAGACTCTTCTCTAGTTGAAAAAGTTTGGATGTTGCTAATGTGCAGCGAACAAATTTGCCCTTTTTCATTTACAAGCAGCCGAACAGAAGGAAGCCGTTGTTTATTCAGAGAGTGCAGTGTCTGGGTCACATTTGACCCCTGTCCTCACCCGCTGAGAGCAAAGAACTGAGAAAAGTCAAAAGTGCGCCTGCCGCCTGTCTACCTGTGCCGGGCGCTGCGGTAATGCCCAATGACAGCGCACGGCTGGACGTGGCAGCCGACCAGGCTGACCAATGGCATGTCACAACGGGCGGCGCAAATCTCCAGAAGGAGCCTTCATCTTTTTAATGGGGCCTGCGGGGGAGAGCCACGGGCAGAGTCACTCAGTGACTTAATGCGATGGCCCGCATGTCCTTCAGCGTCGCCTCTCCGTTCTCTTGAAGCAGTTACACTTCAAGCTCCGGGCCTGGCCTCAGCGTAGCACTGGTGCACTCTTGACTTTCCTCTGTTCTCTGCTTCCCTTCTCACCTCTTCTCTTTTCTCTGTATTGTCCTATTAGTCAAGTCAGATTTATTTATCTGGAGCCTTTTACAATTTAGGTTGTCGCAAAGCATCCGGATCCAAGTCCCTAGCGAGCAAGCCAAGGGCGACAGAGGCAAGGAAAAATGCCCTAAAGCTGGAGGAGGAAACCTTGAGGAGGAACCAAGACTCAAAAAGGGGAACCCATCCTCCTCTGGCCGTCACCAGACCGCAAAACAGAACAACAGAATAGCACTATGGAGATTACTAACAATACATAAGTACTCAGACTTAACCACCAATGACCAGTGGTCTATAATTAGCAGCAGAAGTATACGATCAGAATGTGAACTCCCGCTGAACTACAACTCCCGCTGGAGTCGTGAGAAGTTTGAGCTTTGTTTAAGGATGTGGGCGCCACATGCAGATGATGCATGATTGTTGAACTGGTCTTGAGGACGGTTGAGCAGAACACAGCCTTCAGGTAAGTAGGAAACCCAAACAATGGTTGATCAGAAGGGATGAGCAATTATCCTTCCTTCTGTTTCCCCTCAGTTGACCCTTAGAGGACCTTACTTGCTCTCCCACACTTCCTCTTCACGTCTTGCCTTAGCTGCTATAAACTGGAAACTGGAGCTGAGGAGGAAAAGAGAAGAGTAGAATCACAAATAAAGTGGCCCACCAGAAACTGTCTCATATTCACATGACCTTCACATAACTGTTACATCGCTACATTGTCTATTTATGGTACTGTTTCTGTCATTCCTTGCACTTTGCTCAACGCTGCTAAATGCTTCTTGTGCAATAATCATACCGGAAGGTTTACGTAGTGTCCATACCAGTGGTCTATTTATTGTCTCCTGTTTACTGTCTGTCGTAACTTGCACTCTGTTGAATGTTGCTAAAGGTTGCACCGTGGTCAGTGGAGAAACATTGTCTCATCACACCATGCTGCTGATGACAATAAAGAAACATTGAACCTTAATGATTGAATTCAGGTGGCCTCCTTACTTCCAGTGAAGGGCAATCTTACTGCTTCAGCATATCAAGACATTTTGGACAACGCCATACCTCCAACTTTGTGGACACAGTTTGGGGAAGAACCTTTTCTATTCCAGCATTCCAGACTGTGATCCACTGCACAAAGCAAGCTCCATAAAGACGTGGCTGGATGAGTTCGGTGTGGAAGAACTTGACTGACCCACACAGAGTCCTGACCTCAAACCCATCCAAGACCTTTGGGATGAACTGGCCAGGCCTTCTTGCCCAACATCAGTGCCTGACCTCATAAATGCTCTACAGAATGAATGGGCACAAATTCCCACAGAAACTCCAAAATCTTGTGGAAAACATTCCAAGAAGAGTGAAAGCTGTTACAGCTGCAAAGGGGGGACCAACTCCATATTAAAGTTGTATTTGGATGCAATGTTGTTAACGTCCCTGTTGGTGTGAAGGTCAGGTGTCCCAATACTTTTGTCCACATTGTGGACACCAGGCCTGTGTTTGGGAGCCACTGCTGTAGATCAAGATGGTGGGGTTCCTTTTGTTGTGGCAGATGGCAAACAAAAGTGAAATAAAAAGTAAAGCACGCTGAACTGTTTGCTCTGTGCCTCCTTATTGACTGCGTTTTAGAGGACATTTACTTTGGTAATTTGCTGTAAATGCGACCTCCTTGTTGATTCCTTTGAACGGATGACTCTTTTGAATAGATCCTCTGTAGGATCTTTTGGGGCATATTTTCTGTGGCTGTTTTCTTGTTTCTTTATTTGTTTGTTTTCTCAGCAGCCAACAATCATATACACACACTCACAAGGCCACACAGAGACATGAAGTGCACCAAGACATTTGAATTGCATAAAATGTAATGGGAATAATGACATCTAAAAGAAAAATACCATTATAATAATATTACTTGCATACATAATGATAATTTAATTGTAGATTTTCATTAGGCTACTCCCCCTGCTCTCTGCCACAATGTGGCCCTTCATCAAACCAGTACCAGTACCAGTCTTTGGTCCAGTACCAGTGC
>JBBIGA010000083.1:8429117-8456332 GCA_037576975.1 Alestes dentex
TGACTTACTTATTGACTTACTTACTGACTTATTGACTTACTGACTTATTTACTTTCTTACTGACTTATTGACTTACTTATTGATTTCTTGCTTACTTACTGACTTATTGACTTACTGACGTATTTACTTTCTTACTTACTTATTGACTTACAGACTTACTTACTGACTTACTTTCTATTTATCTTTCTTTCTTTCTTATTTCTTTCTTTCTTTCTTTCTCATACCAGACTTTAAGAACAAAAACAGATTTAATCTGAACATAACTGCAGAGCTGTCATCCCCCCCAGTCATAGATCAAATACCTGGAAGGATGTGGTTTTAGCAAGTAGCAAGTCATCCATAGGAGACAGTATGCTAATTAAGGTGATAAGTAAGTAAGATGGAAGATAGCCATCAGGCAAGTACTCCGCATTTCCTCAAAGTACAGCATGTTATCTTGTCATTTGCGTCTTTTCTGATTGCTTTAATCAGGAGTGTTAAGGATAAATAATAATTACAGCTTGATTTAAAGTGACTTGAACAATTAGCACTGCCACAACCACAGTGTTGTGGAACACTGTATCCCAAACACTATATTAAATCTTTTTTTGTTACAGTTAAAAAATCTTGTCCCACCATTACTTTAAAGTATTTTGATATGATGTGCTTGTGTTTGAATTAATGAATTTGAATGAATATTTGTCACTATTAGTGATACAGATAAATTAATTTACATATATAAATATATATATATTTACAGGGGGTCCTCAAGTTATTGTCTCAACATACATTTTTAGTTTACAACGCTCACTCTCACTCCCACTCGACTTAGCCTCGTACTTACGGACTACATGGGTGAACTAGTTTGGTTGCGTGGTGGAAGAATACGCAGTAACGAAGTGTATGAGGGAGGGAGTTTTCCTTTTTCTGTGGCTTAGTTGTGTTTTTATGATTTTACAGCTGTGTTAGGAGAGGTAAGTGACTGTGGCTAGGGTGTGTTCTGACTTGCACCAAAATTTCGGGTTACATCACCGTCGGAGGAACGGATCAGTGTCGTAACTCGAGGAGCCCCTATATACAGGAACCCCCGCTTATACACGGTTCAGCAGTCGCTGCTTCAGTCTCTCACTGATTTTTTTCTGAGATCCAATCTAATACTTGTTTGTGGAAACCCGCTGCTCATAGCCTCCGCTGCTCAGCACCGTGCCCAAACATAAACAACCAGCACGAGGATGAGGGGGTGTGGCGGACAAAGCCCGGGCATCACAGACACTGGTACTCAGAGGTGGGAGGTTTAAAAGTAGCCAATCCAAGAACGTTTTTTATTTCTCCTTGCTTCTGATTGGCTACTGCCCTACGATGCAGCTCTTGCATCTGCTGTCCAGAATTTCCCCCGTGAAGTGTCTCGAGTGTTCTCATGTTTTTTGTTTTGTTCTTCTTAAAGCCCTGTTTTTTATTACTGCAAATTACCAAAAGAAAACACATTCTTTTGGTAATGTGTTTACCAAAGAAAACACGCGTGCATTCAGTACAGTGCAGTACATACAGAGGTAACATCGGTATTTCACATTCTAGCACTGCGGGAGTTCAGTGTAACAGTACAAATATGGGTTTACCTTTACATTTTCTTTCAGGGTAATGTATTATTCTGAGTTTAAAATGAAATGAAAAATTTTTGGGAGCATATTTAGGGGCATATTTTAGGTTTACATTATAAAAATAGGCATTTCTCACTATATACGGGTGCTCTTGGTTTACTGTATATGTGTGTGTGTGTGTGTGTGTGTGTGTGTGTGTGTGTGTGAATGTGTGTATGTATTCATATCCAAATGAATTATTTGGGAGTTAATATGCCTCCATGTCCTAACAACACTACTTACATAACAGAAACCCAATAATTCCAAATAGTCACTGAAAAAATGCCTTAAGATTAATAACTAAATACAAGCCTGGCGTTTAAGGTCTTTAGAAATACAGAGAAGGAGCATTTTGTACGTGTGGAATTTAACCTTCATAATTGAAATGCTCTCATGAGGTTGTTTATTTGCAACTCCTTTCATGTACACATAACCATGCAGAGTGAGTGTATTCACCAAGCCTGCACTCATTGCTAATAGCTGCTGAGAAGTGCATGTAGCTGCATTAAGTTGACTGTCTGCATGGGAAAAAAAAAACTGACACGTTTAAGAGGATTTGGAAAATTGGAGGTTCACTTGCAGACTGGCATTGGTAAACTGGAGACTGTTACGTCGGCCTGAGCTCAACGTGGCCTGGGATTAAACAAACCTACTCCTTTTTACATAATGTGAGGATCTGGAATACATACACCCATCAGCCATAACATTAAAACTACCTGTATAGTATTGTGTAGGTGACCCTTGTACCACCATTTATATATACTGTATATATACAGAGAGAGAGAGAGAGAGAGAAAGAGGCGCTATTGGAACTAAAAACTCACCATTTTTACTTTATTACCTAATTTGTAAACACCAGCTGACATTTACAATGAGTGAAGAACTCGTGAGGTACAGACCAAGAACAATGGTACAATAGTACAAAAATATCTTATGGCATTAACTCTGTTACAGATTATGAACATTTTTCCCTCAGATACAAACACACACAAAGACTCTCTCTCTCTCTCCCACACACACACACACACACACACACACACACATACACACACACACGCGCGCACTTATTGTCCGACACTTGTCTGACCACTGAAATAAATGCCTGTTCTGTCTGGCCCCATTACCAGCTATTACATCATTCAGTGTGGACTATAGACATGATCCCATCCCATCCCTCCACCACTCCCTCTATCTCTCCACCATCTCTCTCTCTCTTTCACACACACATTCTCTTTGTCCCTCTCTTATTCTTAGGATCATTCTCATCCTCCTTTCACTTTCCACTCTATACCATCACTTTCACTCTCTCCTCCAGCTCAGGGAAAGCTCCATTTAAAAAGTGTTATTTCAGCCAAAAATATCAAGTGATTTTTTTTAACCTTTGTTTTGACAAAGGTTACCCTTTGTCTGTTTTTTGTTTACCCCCCCCCCCCCACACACACACACACACAAACACACACACGCACACCTCCAGTCAGCACCCCCTTAAACACAGCGGACAAGGATCAAGGCTAAACGCCCTGAAACGCTGTAAGTGGGAGGGGCTAAACCTGTATAAGAAAAATAGACTGAATGTATATGAGTAGGTGGAGTTTGAGATCAATTAAGTGAAAAGGGAGATTCGGTAGAAAAGCCGTGCTGCCTTCACTTCTGAGTCCCGACTACAAACGGTTACTCATTCTGAAGTGCACTTGTTCACTGTCACCTTTACTCAGCTGCGAACAGTGAAATCATTTTGACAACCACCAACCGTTGCAGCACAAAAGTATGACTGTGCATCAAATCCTGAGAACACAATTACAAGAGAGGATTGACTCATTGGGGGGACGGTGAGAGATTCCATTGTGAAGCCTCTCTCTCTCGCGCTCCTTCCCCGCCTTTCTCTTTTTCACTCCTCCACTTTTTCTCTCTCTCTCTCTCCCCTCTTTCTCTATACCCCCTCACCATTTCTCTCTCTCTGCTTCTCTCTCTCTCTCTCTCTCTCTCTCTCTGTCTCTCTACCTCTCTGTCTCCATCTCTGTCTGTCTCACTGTCTCTTACTCGGTCTCTCTCTCTAACCCCCATTTGTCTTTTTCACTCCTCCACTTTTTCTCTCTCGCCCCTCTTTCTATAACCCTTCACTACTTGTCTCTCTACCACTCTCTGTCTCTCTCTCGCTAACTCACTCTCTGTCTCTGTCTCTGTCTCTCTCTCTCTCTCTCTCTCTAACTCTGTCTCTCTCTCTAACTTTCTGTCTCTCTCTCTAACTTTCTCTCTCTCTCTCTCTCTCTCTCTCTCTCTCTTTATCCCCCTGTCTATTTGTCTTTCTCTCTTTCTCTCTTGCCTCCTTCTCTCTCTCTTTCTCTCTCACTTTATAACTTTTATTTTAAGTGATAGTTCAGTAAAAAAAAACAAACTTACCCTTGCTAGAGAAAAGCGTGTCATTATTTAGTACAGTAGTTTGCATGGGGTGGGGTGTAAACTTATTTATTAGCATTAGCCTGTGCAAAATTAAAGAAGCAAACTTCAGGCACCAAACACGTGTGGAAAATGAGTAAAAAAGATTTGTTATCTGAACTATCCCTGTAATTTGCATTACTGGTATGTATTTTCATAGGCCAGTGCTACATTTATAATGACTGTGTACTCCACACCCCCTTTTCTGCCCACACACTGAGCGCAATTATTTCAGACCCTCAGCGAGAAGGAGCCCACCCTTCACTGCTCTGATAGATGCCCTCCTTGACATGTTTATGCCAGTTTGTCATTCTCAAAATGGCATTTTTAACGTTGACTAAGCATTGGGTCTGCGGCGGATGGCCAGTAGCCAGTCTTCACCATGCTTTCGCATCTTCTTCCACCCTCTGGAGTAAACACACTCCCCATCTCAGCACCAGCATCGTCCTCACCTCCCAAAACATACGAGACTCTGTTTCATGGGCTAAAATATTTCAGATTTCATTTTTCAAATGTGATTGTACTGCTACATAGTGCAGTTTCATTAAAAAGGCAACACTTTATGGAGAGTCACTGGTGTTTATTTGAAATGCAACATTTTATTTTTATTTATTTTTTAATTATTTTCTTTTCAACCTGCAGCTCCCTGAGCACCCCTAATTTCTGTACCCCTGTTTCAGCCTGTCACAAAGTAAGAGACATCAAAAATTATAGCAATTGTCACGACCAATGGTAACAGGACTTTTTATTAATGGACATAAGCTGGGCATGATAATTCATGAGCGTCTGCTATTACATGTTTCTGCATGGTTACGTCAATGGTGTGCTATAGGTTACATTATGTTATGTTATGTTATGCTGTGTTATATCATATATGTTATGTTATATGTGATGTTATGTTACAGTATATGTTATTTTATGCTATGTTATGCTGCAAAAGAAAAATGATCCTAAACATTGCATATAATAAAGATATCTTAAAGTATCGCAATACTGCATTTCTATCACACGGTTAGTGATTTTAAAATATGTAGCATGCAATGAAGCAGGTAAGTGTCGCACTGAGTTTCACTGGGTTCCGCCCTGGGCGTGTATACGTCTAGCCTATTCATCTGCTACAGGATCCTATGTTTTTCCATATGGATGGACTGTTGCACAAGTGATCCACTGTACTGATAGGTTGGATGTACAAATGTCATTCAGTGCAGCTATTCTGCAGGCTAAAGAGCGAACTTGACCTTTGAATCCATCATAGACAAGCATTCACAACGGAGCTATTTATATCAAACCCGCACTTCAGAATACAATTAAAATACGGATGCATGAACAACCCCATGCCTGTCCTGCACACACACACACACACACACACACGCACACACACATGCATACACAGACACACGCACAAACATAGTGCGTGGGCTACCGAGACCACAAATTCAGCTGCCACTAATCACATCTCATTAGATCATGGTCAGCTGCTCAGAGGGGAGAGAAAAGACATTTAAAGATAGTAGAGACTGAGAAAAGAGCAAGTTTTTTGTATTCACAGAGTATCTGTGCAGTTACATTCTATATATACAGTTATATTCTATATACACTCTTATCCATAGACTACATGTAATTCATATTTGTCTAGGTTTTGAACCTTACATTAAATTGTTCCATGTAAATTAAATCAGACTTTATAATGCATATCTGTCTTTTGTTGAGTCAGTAATGAAGGATACATCTGTGGTGAATATAAAATTAGACTACTTTACTATATTTGTATTTGTTACGTTTTTTTATTTAGATATGTATAGCTAATTACATTTGATTCTCTTTTCTTATGTTTCTTTTTGCTTTGATACGCCTAGTATTGCTGCTGAAATGACACAGTTTCTCTCTGGGATTAATAAAGTACTCTGTCTGAATTGCTGCTGGGCATTCTTCAGCTCCGTACGAATCACGTTGGCGTTATAAATTAATTAAGCCAAATTATCCAAATACAAATCTGTGGCTGTCTGTAACATTTAGAAGCACTAATCATGCCTGGTATGTTTGATGTAAGATTACTCTGCCTTGCGTGAGTCCATAAAACGCTCAAGTCTCAGACAAATTTGACATCCACCGTAAGCTATTTCTCCAAATATTCTCATAATTTGCCTGTTGACATGGTTCAGAAACAGGAGGGGCGTTTTTTTTTTTTTTTTTTTTTTTTTTTTTTTTTTTGTCAGCATGCAGAAAACACTGAAATTGATCCCAGTAGCTTCTGTTCTATTTAACCTACTTAGGCATGACTGTGTGCAGAACCCCCAAGGATTTAACATTTCCAAGTGTCAAAATGAATTAAGCATCGCAAATACAACTTAAATCCCCATGACTCACACACACAGACACCAACACACTAAGTAAAAGTTTCTCTGTTTGATTTTTTGGGGCTCTGTTCAGTGCCACAGGAACAAAAGAAACACAAGGGGGATCCCATGGGAGCTCCGCTATATTAAATCACGGGCCACTATCACTTTTTTTTAAAACACACTTGCAGAGGGTGAGAGGGAGATAGAGGTGGAGAGAAAACAAGAACAAATGTTGTCATTCGCTGTCATTTCCTCCCCTTACTTTAACTTATAAAGTCACTATTGTAAAGAAAGACTTGGGCATGAAATCATGACTTTTCATTGGTTTGTAAACTATGCGGCTTGAATGAAATATTCATTCCACTTTCGGCTCAAGCCTCGGCTCGCAAATCAATTGCGCCAGCCACTGACATTTCACCACTATCAATGGTTGCCTAGGGACAGTGTATGGACAAGCACCAATTGGCGGAGTGGCGGACGCTAAAAAGACCTTATGGCCAGGCAGCAGAATGTGGCCGTATTAGTTCTTGTATTTTTTCAGTAAACACTGGCGTGTTAAGCAGTCACCCACCATCACCCCCACCCTCCCTGTCACATCTTCTCTTTTCATTTCGCAAGCTCAATTAGAGTGCATGACGCTTGGCCGATCACTTTATTAAGAGGCTTGGAGCAGTAATCTGGTCCTTCCAATGCCAGGGACGTGTTGAGACGCTGCTGGCCTGCAGCCCAGCATCAATCCAGAGATGGTCTGGACCTGCTAGAGCACTTTCTATGTAGACTAACAGAATTACTGTGCAGTCTGTATGTAGACTGGGCCAATGGTGGATAACTATTGGTTCTTTAACCACTGATCAAGAATCACAGACACTCAAATAAGAGTTCATCAAACTATCAGTGCTTTAGTCAAGTCTGATTTTTTTTATCCTGACCCAAGAACATCCTCAAAGTCCAAACAACCTGACTTATAGCAAGTGACCCACATTTAGAACCTCAGCCTGACAAATTCTTATCTTTATCTGACTGTAGCTGCCAAAATGACATCTGAACCTGATCTGAACCTGATTCGACAAAATTATGTCTGGACCTGACTGCCATTCAGTTCTGTCTGAACTTGCCTGTAGCCCAACAAAATTCTGTCTGAACTTGAACGGAACCCAACAAAATCTAAACCTGACTGCAGCCTGACAAATTTCTGGACTCGCTTTCACTGCTTATAAGGTAAACACAGGGCAGTAAAGGTAAAGGTGGGCCCTCATTTTTCACTCCAGTTTGCACCTTGATTTGGATCATTTAGAAAATATTCAGTAATGGCCAAGACTTTGGGCAGAGGCAAAGAACTTGGCCTAATGCTGGGGTAAATGGACCAAACAGGAAAAACACTCGCCTGGCACTTTGCAGATTTCTCGAAACTGTCATAACACAACAAATCATCAGTAACGCAGTCCAACAAGTGTCAGTATCCACTCTCCACAATTTTCTGGTGATAGTTTAGCATTGGTGGATTTGCAAATCTAAGTCCTGTCTAGTGACACACTGGTCACTGTGTATTCAGCAGGCACGGGGGCTGCTGTGAGTAATTAGCCTCTGTCTGTCCCTGAGCAGGCCCAGCATAAATCAAAGATGCTGTTGCCAGGCCTTGTTAGAGGACTTTGACTGACACTGGGAGCGGAGCAGTCACGGCATGTGGCCAGGAGCTTCGGGAGGAACACGCCCAATGTTGATGTTTTCACAGCTCACTTCAGAGCAGCGAGGGAGTCTAAATGGACTTTTTGGCAAAAGTTACTCTTTCAGAGCACTCGATCCAAAGACTTAAACTTATTTACAAGTCTAATCTTTACTCCACTGCAGACCAAAAGTCATGTTGGGCTTATAACGCAACTACAGCAAGATACAGCATGTGCGAGAATATATATGCTCAGTCAGTACAGTACAAATTCCCTCTGTCGAAACAGAACCGAACGTGCGAGCTACCCTTCTTTGGAATGGGTAAGATGTTAGAGATGGACAAGTCCTTTGGAAAAAGAGAGATGGAGAAATCTTTTGGAACAAGAAAGGAAAACAACTTCTCACAAGTCTGATTCTTCTTATTCCTTTTCAATGGCTTTTTTCAAAGACTGGAGCATTGTGCTGTCTACCACTGTCCCTGTGCACTTGGTGCCTCTAAACCGCCACCGTGTCCAAACTTGACATTCAACCAATGTTTCTGTGGCAACCAGAAGAGAGCATGAGTCATGTGGAGAATGAGGTGGCCCACTAAACTGAAGACTAGAGTATGAAAAGCTCAACATCTCATAGGCTGGATAATACCCCATCCAGTTCCACTTGTTAACTGCTATCAAGTCATGAGTTTGCAAAATCATGTTAAAATACAAGAGGCACTGGATGCAGCGACAAATTCCCAACAATAAGGGCAAAGCCTGGAATGTTTGGGAATTTATAGTTTGAACGAATCATACAAAGAAGTTTTTTTTCTCAACACAAAAGTTGAAGAATACAATAAATGTCTTACAAATGTAGGATCTTTGAATGAAATCTAATTTTTGAACTAGAATAAGACATTTATGAGCAAACTTTAACTTGGAAAGTAAGAACAGATGGGAGGATGGAATGATGACATGAGGAAATCATAACAGCCAATTAAAACCAACAAGTGCTATCAATACAAAATTCAGCCATGTTCTTTGGGTCAACAACTAGATCTTTTGGTCAGATTTGTTGGTGATAGCATGACAGTTTTGTGAGTAAGATCACTGTGAAATTTATGTGAAATGTTGCACCGCTGGATGAGAGTGTCTGCCAAATGCCGTAAATGTAAATGTGAATGTTATGCAAGGATAAAGGAGAAAATAAGGAGAGTTTCACAATGTGTCTTGTTAAGTATTAGAGTATTCTACTTGTGCAAAAAGTGCAATATTTAAAACAAAAGCTGTTCTTTATGGCTAATTTGCAATGGAACTCTGTGTTTCCAGTGAGTACAGAAGTCAATAATGATGTGGTCATTAATCAGCTTGATAACTTCAGACACTTGACAGTGTGGTACTCAGTTCAAAAATGACATGCAAAATAGTTGGGTGTGGGAGTCCACTGAGTCTTGGAGCAAATGGATGTGAAACTCTGCATTTTCTTCTTGAGACTCAGTGACTTGAACCAGCAGATAAAGCAAAGTGAAAAGATTCATAAAACAATACAGACTTTTACAGGGGAACAACAAATACTTAAAAAAAAAATGGATCTTGTACAGTATGTCAAAATAGAAACCTTTTTTTATAAGTGGCCCACGTAAGTGCTTCTTCCACTGGCACCAACCCTCTCATTGCCAGTGCCACCCTGTGCAGCACTGCTGACAGCACACCATGCCTGAGCGGTCTCCTGGGATCCATCTGGGTTTTGCAACTTCATGCTTGTGTGAGAGCTTTTCTTCACAGAATAGCTGCCGCTCATGGATGTCTAGTGGATACTGACGGTGATCCTCTGTCTCACAGGATGGGCACAAGATTGGGTGGTTATGTCTGTAATGGTGGGGGCCTGGAAACCATTTCCTACTTTAGTTTCATACAATGCTTCCAGACAATTGACCCCCGAGATCAGGGGCAGTCTCCCCGCTAGCCAACCAGTCTGTGAAAATACTCTCCCAGTATTCTGATATAATGGAAGTTTTTAGTGCCACTAGGGAAACCTGTCTCCCTTCTCACCTGACCAGGGACTTTGTTACTGAGCTCATGCCTGGGGTGGTACCCCCTTTGGTCACACATTTCCCTATTGTTTGTGCCTGAAACAAGGAAATGGAAGAGTATGTGGCTGAGGTGCTCAGGCAGAAGTTTATTAGCCAGTCCTGCTCTTCCACTTCTGTCAGCTTCTTTACTGAAAAGAAAGGTGGTGTATGCTGACCCTGTATTGATTACCAGGGGCTCAGTGTGGTCACTGCCATTGAACAACTCTGCAGGTTAACCACATACACCAAACCCAGCCTGCAGAGCATGTACAACCTTGTGCAGATTCAAGTAGGTGACAAGTAGAAAACAGCATTTAGCATCACCTCTGGACATTACCAGTGCAATGTTATTCTGTATGGGCTTGTAAATGTTCAGTCCATCTTCCAAGCTTTTATGAACGGTGTATTTTGTGATATGATTAATCATTTTGGTAATGCCTGTAGTGGATATTTCGATTTACTCACATTCCCTAAAAGGACACAAATATGTCATGTCTGCATAGCCAGAGCCCCATAAGGTTAAACAGATGCAGCGGTTCTTGGGGTTCGCCAACTTTTATTGCCTGTTTATAAAAGGCTTTCATTCCGTGGCTGCCCCACTCACCACCCTATTCCTATCCAGAAAGGCATTTACTGAACTCCTAAAATTGCCCGATTTCTCCAAACAGTTCATAGTGGAAGCGGATACCTTGGAAGTAGGGTTGGAGCAGTGCTTCACAATGTCACAAAACCCCCAGTAATCTCCATCCGTGCCCTTACTTTTCTAGGAAGGTGTCAGAGATTGCGACATTGGGAACTGGGAACTGAGCTACTGCGTCTCATGTTCACTGACCACCAGAACTTGGAATACACCTGGGAGGCAAAGAGCCTAAACTCTAATGTTGGCCTGGCTCAAAAAAAATGTCAAGGGAGATGCCCTTTCACTAACATGACTAATGTGTTGGAGCCGTTCCGTGGGCAAATGGTAGAACCTGGGTTAACAGTGAACACTTTACTTATTAACTTGTCAATATTGGTGGCACACCATTGTCTGAGATGTCCGCAATGCTGTTCTCTCATGCTTCATATGTGCCACAAAAAAACCCATACCTTGCATGCCAGAAACCCTATGACCCTTCCAACACCCAACAGGCCATGGTCACATACTGCGAAGGACTTCATCAGGGACCTACCTCCCTAAAAGGGCTACACCACAATCCTACTGATGGTGGGCTGATTCTCTAAGGCCTGCCAGTTTATCCCTGTCCTCTAGGTGGCAGAGGCCCTGTTCCACTCCATGTTCCAGTACTATGGATTGCCAGAGGGTATCCTGTAAGACCAAGGCCCCCAGTTTGTGTCTGAAAGTTGGAAGCTTGTCATGAGCAAGCTGGGGCCACAGTCAGCCTGACCTCCAGTTACCACCCCAATCTAATGGTCAGGCTGAGCATACTATCCAAGAGCTTGGCAACATGACCAGAACACTGAGTATGACCAGAACACTCTACGACACTCCGCTACTGCGTTGATGCTATTTGAATGTGTGCTCAGGTGACAGCCCAAAGTCTGCCCATGGGACTCCAGGCCCACTGACATTCCTAGCATGGACAGATGTTCCGCTGAGTGGAGGGGGTCGTCAGTTCCAAGTGCAGTCCAACTGTCGTAGGAAGGAGGGACCACCTTACAAGCCAGTTGACAGGGTTTGGCTATTCACACAGGATTTATGCCTCAGTTGTTCTAAGTTATCACCCTGTCTTGTTGGCCTCTTCTTTACTGAAGCCCAAGTAAATCCTGCCCCTTTAAGTCATGCTTGCTAACCCATCACATGCGTCCCCCATGTTACATGTTTCTCTTCTCAGGCCAGTGGTTCCAGGGTGGTGGTGACGCTGTGCCCACTCACCCCATGGCCATCAAGGTAGAAGGCATCCCAACACACAGGGTCCACATATTTTTGGACTCCCAAGTGTGCATCCAGACTCTGGTTGACTTGGAGTGTTACAATCCCAAACATTCTCGACAAAGAACTGGTGAACAAATTTAACTGAGAGTGCCCAGATAAGATGTGCTTCCCATCTGAGGCGACCCCACACACTGGCCTGGGAAAAGTCCTCGTCCCCTGGCAAGGGAAGGTCATGGGGCTTTACTGTCACACCCATGGTTCAGGCAGCCCTCCAAGCTCTCTGAATCACTGAGTCTGGGAGGTGCCCCATTTGTTTTCATTTACTTCACTTCCTGTTTATGTAGCTATGTGTCTTTTCATTTCACCTGACTTCCTGTTAATATAGCCACATGTCTATTCATTTTACCTCACTTATTGTTTATGTAGCCATGTGTCTTTGTTGCACAGTTTGTGCGTCACCACCTGATTTCAGTCCGCAGTCTCATTCAGTTTAATTACCTCTTGTTTCAGTTAATACCCTGTTGATATCTTTCACCTGCTCCCTATTTGTTTTCTCTGCTATTTAAACCAGACCTACCCAGAAGCCCACTGTCTGGTCACCGTCAACCCAGACGCAAGATGTGTGTTTGTTATGCCGTTATGGTTTGATCTTGCTGTTTTTCTTCTTTCCTTTAGGCTTATGCCTACCCGTAGGAGTATTTTTGATATGGCTCCACTGCCGCCCCGCCACAGTCGTCAGTCTCGCTGTTGGACTTATCCTATTTACGTGCAATTGGCTGCTTTTGGTTTCAGCTTTCCTTTATTTACTTTATCCCCTCTCCTGGAGAGTGTTATAAGTGAACACGATTTTTGCCTAGAATGTTTTGCCTTTCCTCCCTTAATTTTCTTAATAAACAGTCCGTGTTCCAGTCCCTGTTTGTTCCCCCCACACACATGTGCCATGACATCTAGCGGTCACTGCACAAAGGGTTTTCGAAAGTGTGATGGCTTAAATACTGCAGGAGGTGATAATATTCTAAGAATTTGTGTAGAACAACAGGTTACAGAATTAGCTTAGAATCCAAGCAAGATAATATATATTTATGAGGAATCTCCATAAATGAAATACAGACAAAAAATACTGACATTTGATGTAGTGGAACAATTTATTTTAACAGCACACGTATAAGTAATGCCATTCAGCCCACTGCTCATCCAACAAACTGATGCTCAAGGAATCTGATGTAGCCCTGAAGGTCTGACCATAAAAGTGTTGTATCAGATCATGCTTACAAACAGAACCCCACATCCATTTGGATCTACAAGAAATTCCTAGGGCCTTTTGGATCTAACTTTGCTTGACGGATAGCACTGTAAAACAAGTCTGGCACAAGGGGTGAAAACAAACTGCACGCAGCGATCCAAGATAACAGCCCCCAGCCACCTCCATTAAGTGAATCTGATTCTACTTCAATAACACGAGTAGTCCCTCACTAGTAGCACTTAGAGGGATGTTTTAAAAGCAGTGATGTTGAATCAGATGCTTAAAATGCTGGCTAATTATCTTTATAATACACTGAAAATAGAAACAAATCTTTATATGAAGTAAGTTTGATAAGAGAATAAAGTGACCATTAAGTGAAAAGTAAGTTTTTAAAACAAAACCGCATATTACAATTACTGGCATCCCAAGAATGCTGAATTAAGAAAATGTAACTGAAGCATGACCCCACAAATATATAACTAATTCTAGGTTGTCCTGAGATGACTAAATTGAAGAATTTAAGCAGTCAATGATTTCTGCTTCATAAAAATGAGGTGACACAGTGCCCACATTCCTTAGTTTTCTATGATTATGTGAAAGTTTCAAGAGAATTCAAGTGTAATAAGACAAAAATGTGTTGACTTGCAAAATCAGGGACTGGATACAAGGAAATAGATTTAAAATTCCTATATGATCAGTTTAAGCAATCATTGGGAAATGTAAAAAAAACAATACTGAGAAGACTGCTACTTTGTCAGCAGCCACAGTAAGGCCAGAGGAGGAAAAAAAATCTCCAAAGACCACAGTTTCGGAATTACAGAGTTTGGTAGTATCTTGGGGACACCATGTCTCTATATCCACCATGGGACATCACAGCCGTGCCACAAACTCATTTGGAAGGCATGCCACACACAAAAGCAATTACAGTATACCAGACGCCACTTAAAACCTGGTCATGGTTAGATCTTGAGGTAGGACAACAATCTGAAGCACGCACCGAAATCCATTCAAAAATGTCTAAAATTTATTCTGTGATCCCCTGTGACTTTTGTCTCATGGAAATGGGTTCATATGGAATGTATATATTTTCTTTTTTTGCTGAAAAGAAACATTTGATAAACAATAAGGGAAACTTTCATCAGCCTTTATTGGTAATTCTGAAAAACACTGTACTTTTTCCCTTTACAATGGACTATAGTTTTTTACTTCACTTTAATTACAATTTTTTTTTATTAAAAGATTTTATTTAACGATCCTACTGCATTAATTCAAAGGCTACTGCAGACCCATTTGTACTGTTCTTGTTAGCCCTCCTAGGTCCAAGGTGTATTATTATAGTGCAGCCTGAAGCAACTGCTCAGTGATAAAAATAGCAAAGTGTGTTCATTCGAAGGAAAATCATATGTTTTTTATGTTCAGGTGAACCCCATGTTCACACCATAAAGACAATGCTATTGAATCAGAAAAATAATAAATATATTATGATGAAGCTTACTGTGTCCCCTTATATAGCTGTAATGTAATCTACACTTGTCTTCAAGACAAATGATTAACTGAACAAAACAATGTAATCATTAATTATTTTAAATGTCTGGCAGCTCTAGTTTTATTATAAGATTATTACGTTATCCAGCATGAGATGCTTTAATGAAAGATATAACAAGATTGAAACCTAATGAGGTTTCAGAGCGAAGTCTGCATAATAAGGAATTGGAAGGCGTAATGCCTATATAAGAGTTTCACGTTTAGATCGAACATCTTAAAGGGAGATTTTGGCCGAAATTAAAAATGTAACCATCACAATAATTGTTATTAAGATACCTACTTGTCTTTTACAGTGGTGCTGCAACAGTTTCAAGAGTGAGATCGTTTTACAACCACTTTTCATGTATCTTGAAGTTGGAAGTCATAAAAACGAGGTTATGCTGTTTCAAATTTGTTTTTCTATTATTATCATTTCCAGCTTATGATGTAAGAAGACAGATAACACTACTGTTAAGACGCTGAGTATCACAGATGTATTTTTTAGCTGCCACATCAGTGGAGTTTGTTTTTGCCATGAGAAGATTCTCAGTGGGTTGCTGGGTATTGTAGTGAAAGAACATGAGAGCACAGAAAGAATACAAAATTCAGTCAAACCAATAAGGCTGAGGGCTGTGATGCTTTGCTATGGAATATAATATAGCATAATAAATAACACATTAAAACTCCAGTTTTATGGGGCAATACACCTTTGAACACGGCCCTCATAGAGGTTGTGGCTGTAGCTAGTGGCCCGCTTCAGGCTATGGCTTTGCCCAGAGGCTAGTGGGAGCTGTGATACTAAGAGAGCAGCCACTGTAATCAGTCACATAACGTGCACACACACACCCACACACACGCACTGGCAGCTGACCAACCACTCCTCAAAGCTAGACACAAATGCGTGTTTATTCAACACGCTCAGACACTACCTCATTGGCTGTTTGTTCAAAATCCTGAACATGGTCATTTATTCCACTAATATCTGTGGCAACCCAAATGGTAAATAAACACAGGCTCGGCCTAAGGAGAGGTGCACTTTGTTTTCCAGCTCCTTTATTATGGTGTTTTTACGGCGTTGTCTCATGAGCGGACCACAGGAATAACACTCGGGAGCTTCGTCGTCCATGTCTAGGCTAATACATGCTCATTTGTAGCTGTTATAGCGCTAAAAGCTAAGTCTTGCTGCTTGGTACTGAAAAAGGGTTGCTCCTTTTGAAGTGGGCCTGAGAGCCTCATAGCAGTGGTCTGGCTGAAAGTCAAATTTTACTCAATGTTCCCCTTTACCCCAATTGTAGGTGATCCGCCGAGACATGTCTAAGGTCCAAAGCTTGCTTTTTGATTTCGGCAAAGATGCTATGAGGCTAATGTAGCTAGCAAGTCATTCAAGCTTATATCTCAGCAATAAGCATCAAGCAAACATCACGACTAAAGTGTCACACACATGTCTTAAATCACCTCAAGCTGTTAAGTAATCTCAAACAGACTTGCTTATGTGGTTTCTTATACTGAATGACATACTGTTATCTGTTAAACAAAGAAGCATGCCTACTGTTTTTAGCTCTCGAATGCGCTTTTGTGCATTTTTCGTAGATAACATTGTGTCTACTTGGCTGAACTGCACTTGGCAGTAGGGTGGAAAATCCGGGCCAAGCCACTCCTTTAGTGAGTCAGCCCAATACAGAAGGCTTAGTTACTTATGCAGCGATTTAATCAACAGGGTGTACTATAAAGTGCCAATATGTCATGATACAGCAAATTGTGGAATGTTTTTTGCAGCTTTACCACATGATTGGTCAAGTAACCACAACTAGCTACTGAGTCGTGACACAACAAATATGCAATAATTACATGATCATTTAATGCTCTAAAACAAAGTTTATGTACATATTTATAAAACAGTGCCGCTGAACGGCTGTTGTTGCAAGGTTCCAGGCAAATAAGATTTAGCGATACTTATAGATTAAAATAATCACTTTGGGAGGTCAAAACTAACTAAATAATAAGTATTTTAACGTCATTTTAATTTAAGTCATAATTGAAATCATCTTAATACTTTAAATAATAATTTCTAAAATCTTAAAAGGTAATTCCATCCATTTTTCATAAATTCAATTGTTGAGACATAAACAAAATCTTTGAAGGTGGTTTGCTGTGAAATGGTTCTTTGTCAAGAAACTGACTCAGATTTCTTTACAGTGGAGGTGAATGGAACCAGGGGTCAGGATGTCTATGATTCAAATACATCCATTTTATTTACTACCCAAAACCATCAGTAAACCTACACATGACTTCAGGGGATCTATTTTATTTCACAATACCCTGAATATACTTCTGCATGGTTAATGGGTTTTTTAAACATGTGGGCATTTAAGGCTAACTCTAGTGCAAAACAATAATCTAAACATCAAGCAGTGCATTCATAACCATTTAATGTACTGACTTTCTGCCAAGGAAAACGCTTCAGACGTTTGGTTCCTATCACCAACATTGTGAACAATTCTGACTCGGTAACTTTTCTCCAGAACAGTGTAGTTTACAGTAAACTCTGAAGGACTTTGTTTATATTGTATTAAACAAAACGCATTATAAATGAAATGTATTATTATTATTATACATTTAATTCTGAAGAAATGATTCGGGAAAGTGATGTCCTGTGGGGTTCAGACTAAAAAATATTTGAAAAACACATGATTAAAGGAGGTATTCAACCTCACTGATGATTATGTAACATCATTCACCTAAACCCCTCCTGGCTCGACTTTAAAGTGAAAGACGGCTGTGACCACTGAATCAGCCGTTTCTTTACAAGAGAACTCGTTCCTGACGTGGGGAGTCGGAGAGCAAAAGAGCAGCAGAGAAAGTATATCCAAGCTGAATAAAGTGAATGGAGTTTAAAAAGCTAATGGACTCCTTAGCACAATAGCATTCAATGCACTGCTGCCCATCTAGCGCTGGCTGCTACTTAGCAATGTTATCACATATAATATGGCTGCAGCTGCTGCTTCTGTTAATAAATGGTAGGCCTGCAACAGTTTTAAAAACCCAGGAGGCTTTTCGTGAAGGAGGTGAGGGGTTTCACTTTACTTTCCATCATTAAGGCACTCAGGTTGGTCGCCCGCTGTCTTAACTGGACGATGGGAACCAAGAAAGGACGCGGCTATTTGACATTTCGATCTCATAACGCAAAACGTGCACGACGCGTTCTCAATCCATCGCCAAACACTTTCCCCATCAGAGGCTAATAGGCTGAAAGATTATTCCATCATCTGCTTAACAGCATATTTCTGAAACGGAGAACGAGCCAGCCTGCTCCTTTGAAATGCTAAATTTGCACATTTTTAATCAAGAAATTTTGGTTTATCAATCCCTCCCTTTTTTTTTTTTTTCATACAGCATAATTGGATTTCGTTTTACGCTAACTTAATTTCACAACATGCTTGCTGAAGAGAACGCCCTTTTGGCGAGTTTGTGAAGAGGAGGGGAAAAAAAAAGTTTGCGGTTCCTTTGGATTTTCCTCCATTAAAGCATGAAAGCAATAAAGCCATGCGGATAATAATCGCAGTGTATTTTTACGATCTCTAATTATAGGCGTGAAGGGATATTAAAGGAACGCTCAAACTGTTTTCAATCTAATCTCTGTCTGCAGCAACTATTGATTAACATGAATGATGATGTCCCTCACACGAACAGAAACGAACAGAAAACCAGACCTAAAACACACCGGGAAGCCACTGGGCAGGTGAGTTCCTCCTCTTGAACTAAGTGCCGGGAACATGTTGCAAATATTATCTGTGTTAATGAAACATACACTACAGATAGAGATAGAGATAGCGATAGAGATTAGGACAAAAAACACTGGTGTATTTCTTTAACACTGCTCTGAAAACATGTTAACCCAACATGCATGGACCAGACAGGACTAATTTCTAGATAGAAGTAGATGGATACAGCCTTCCAAATAACTCTAACTTGGCCACACCCTCGATAATTATTTTCATAAGAATTACTTTGTAATCAGATGTGACTAAATCTTTTTTTCTTTTTATGGTGATAATAAAAGGTACTCCTCTACTGATATGAAATAAAGATTAAATATTTTTGTTATCCCTCTGGTTCTAAAACACTTGGTTGATCTCAGAATGAAACAAACTTTTTGCATCAGACGTGATACACTATATGGACAAAGGTATTGGGATGCCTGACCAACAGGGAGTTTAATGACATTGCATTTAAATACAGAGATTTTGCCAGCTATAACAGCTTCCACTCTTCTTGGAAGGATTTACACAAGATTTTGGAGTTTCTGTGGGAATTTGTGCCCATTCATTCTGTAGAGCATTTTTGAGGTCAGGCACTGATGTTGGACAAGAAGTCCTGGATTGCAATCTCTTCCACACCCAGCTCATCCAGCCATGTCTTTATGGAGCTTGCTTTTTGCACTGGGGGACAGTCATGCTATAATAGAAAAGGTTCTTCCCCAAACTGGGTCCACAAAGTTGGAAGCATGGCGTTGAATTCAATAATTAAGAGGTGTGTCCCTAAACTTTTGTCCGATAGTGTAGATTAAGCTAAAAAGTTTCTTTTAGGACCAGTTGTTTGGTGTTTAGGCACAGATATTCTGTTCTGTTGCCTCTGTCCTACATAGGTTTCCTGAGGTATTTCTGGGTCCTGAATAATCCACCCCTCATGTGATCACACCATTAACCAGCGAGCCCCCTAAGATGTTAAAATATGTGAAATGTGTTAATTTGGCTGTTTACTAGATAAACTTGTAACATAATTAGGATAACATTTTCAAATACAATCATCATGTTCAAATACCTGCATCATTTTAAACCCACTAATTGCAGCAAACTTACTAAAGTTTAACAAAACTAGTCTAATGCTAAGATAAAGACCTATTCTTTAGTACAGTCACTTCAGTATTAAACATTTTTTTTTCTGCAGTAATTCATGAAGCAATTTATCTATGTATAAACGTACAGGAAGTCCTCGAGTTACGGCACACATCCGTTCCTACGGCAGTGATGTAGCGCGAATTTTGGTGGAAGTCAAAACACGAACTACATCAAGTCACTTACCGATCCTGACACAGCTGTAAAATCATAAAAACACAACTAAGCCACAGAAAAAGGAAAAGGACACAAATACACTGTACTGTAGTAAAAGAAAAATGAGTGTAGAAACATGTATGCTTTTAACAGTCCAAAATGGCGTAAGTAAGCGTACCTCCCTCACTCATACGCCGCGTTATTGCGTATTCTGCGTATACTGTGTATTCTTCTGCCGCGCGTAACCAAACTAGTTCGCCTACGTAGTCCATAAGCACATTGCTAATGGCGTACACCGAAACACTCAGGTCTCCATTTTTTACGTTTTTATGGGAGTGAGTGTCGTAAACTCGAAACGCCGTGTTATGTTTGTAACAGTCAATCTGTTAATATTGATCACTGAACTGCTGTTATATATGTTGCTGGATTACGTGTGGGAATGCAGCGAATATGCATATATTTCTTTACAAAGCGGATATACTGAAAGTCATCTAAAAAAAATTATTCCTATTTAATCAAGAATGGTGCAGTTGGTTGTTAAAATGTGTTAACAACGTTCCATATTCGGAATTATAAGCTGCATACCTCCAGACCTCCAAAGAAGCTCCTGTTCAACCCAAAGATGTTCAGCTCAAAGTTACACCCTTGATGTGGTCAGTCATAGGGCACAAACTCACGATTTGTTTTAATAGACAGTGCAGGACTCACCGTTTGATACACCCACAATATATTCAACAAAGACTGAAAATAATTACATTTTTGAATGAGGAAATGTAATGACTGCTCACTGGAAGCTGGGGGTGTGATGTATGACATGAATGTGCTGGACTGGGTTATTGATTGGCACTAGTTTAACGCTATAAGAAAAACAGTTACAACACTGTGCAAAAGTCTTAGGCACCTGGGAAAATTATACTTAAAACCTGTTCACTACTGGACAGTAGTGTTAAGTTAGTGTTAAAACATTAATATTACAATAAATACAGTTAACATTATTACAGTAAAGAGTGGTTTCATGGTAGGCAAAGTGTTCTCCTAATCATTTCCAGACCTCTTTCCCCATGGAAGTCTAATATTCATTTTTAGCTACAATCAAATCCCTGGTTTGGCTCGTTTTTCTTCATTAGATTAAATTAGGTGGTGCTGCTTATGGAATGTTATAAATCCACACAATGACTGGAGGCAGTGGGCAGAAATCTGAAACCAAACCTGTGTTGTTCTAACCAGCTCACAAAATATCCACTCCTTTTTAGAAAAACGGAAATCTTGATACTTTTTTACTGCTTTCTTGTTCGTTTGAGTTTATTCTAATGTTCACTTGCGTTTTTGCTGGCGGAAAGAAACCCACTGCTGATAATAACAGATTCAAACAATTTTCATAGGTGCCTGAGACACAGTACTGTACATCAAAAATCCTAAGTAATAGAAAGCTTATACTTCTCGATACATATTGTCGCACTTCGATATCACAATATTTCAATGCAATGTTACATCCTTGTCAGTCAAATGGCTCTGTCCTGTCAAAGTAGGTGGTACTTGGTCCTGTTAAAAAATGAGATGCACCAAACCCTCTGATTGTAGATAAATGTCTGGTCCACGCAATCCTAGAGTGTTATTGAGATGAAATACTTTCATATCTACTCATTTAAATTTCCATGACAAAACTTTTTAATCCTTACATTTTCAGTGCGCTTCTTAGGGGGCTTGTCACTTTAGTGAGCATGGTTAAAATGTGTTAACATCATTCCATATGCGGAATTACTGGCTGCACTCCTCCGGCCCTCCAAAGAAGCTCCTGTTCCACCCCTCCGCTGTTCAGCTCAAAGTTACACCCTTGATGTAGAGGGGCTTGCTGTAGACGAAATCATGCTGCTTCGATTCTCACCTTGAGGTGGAGAGGTCACAGAGGGCATGTTTTGGGTCTTGCACAGTTCTGTCTCAGTGCATCACATCAGCTCTTTTTTCCCTTACCTACTTCTCTCCTCTCAACGCTCTAAAAGCCCCCATCGAAAGCTGAGCGCTAGGCAGCCGCGTACGTTCATCTTGGCTAATCGTCTGAGCAGCGCGTCACCTCGAGCAAGGCACCTGACCTTGAAGGGAGCGGTGTGAAGGAAGGGAAAAGGCAGAAAAGCTAGCAATCATCAGTAATAATGTGGCTGTGTACTTCATGTTTGTTCGTGTATGTGTCTATGTGTGTGTGTGTGTGTGTGTGTGTGTGTGTTTTTGAGGGTTGGTGCAGGAATAGGAGGTGAATAATAACCTGAAGCAAATCACCTTTGGAGCAGTTAACTAATGCAGACGGGTGAGAGCTAGCCGTCCCGTGGGGCTGTCCGTAGACTGGCTGCCTGGCCAAGCCGGGGCAACAGTGTTTTTGCTTTGAGCACTGACACTGTCCTCAAGCCTGGGAGCAGTGAACAGGCCCTGCCTAACCTTGAGGTTTTTAGGTTTTATGATTTTGGGGGGTTTTTTCTCAGCAAAAATACCATAATAAACACAGAATAACAACTTTATAGCCATTTGTTTCTGTACGGGTTTTTGCTCTAAACAAATTGAAACAAAATAATACAATTAAAAATGTTTTGCAGGCTCCCGAGTGGCATGTGGGCCTTTTCATTGGGAAATCAGGAGTGCCATCCCCGGTGGTGAAGCATCCGTGCCCAGGAGTCTCATACTGACTTTGCTCTTTCTGGTGGGGGGTTAGGTGGGAGGGCGTTATTGAGGTGGGGGATAGCCCCCCACTTCTGTCATCAGTCAGCACAATGCAAACTGTTCAACAGAACTGGCAGTCGGTGTTATGCTGTCCAGTGACGTTGCATTAGTGGCATTAGTTCGAAAAGACAGAGGCCTGCTTTACGTGACGCAGAGGAAGCGCATGCTAGCCTTCACCCTCTGTTGGTGGTACTGTGTGACTGGGGAAGTCCTAGTGGTTAGATGGAATTGGAGATGACTAAATTGAGCAGAAAATCAGGGGGAAAAAAAAAAGATTTACAATGTTACGACAATCAGAGGTTCATGAAGAGTGCTGTTCATGAAGAGCTAAGCTACCAGCGCTGAAAAAACGTGCATCACTTTGTTCTATGTGTCTTAAACGTGTTCATGATTTTGAGCTGCTGCAAGAGAAAAGGAACACCTAAAGCAAGTAATAGAAAGATAAATGTCTGTCCATGTTGTAGCTCTCTTGGTTGCAGTATCATGTAACAAGATTAGCATTCAGAAAACTGGCATGGAGGGAAAGCTACTGTTGTGCTGCTTCAGAATCAACACTTGGGTGTTTTCTTTTCAGGTGGACAAAGGAAACATGCTTCAACCAAGTCAGGCTTTCATAAGCTGTACGCAAGTCTGACTGTTTTACTTAGTAGGTGGTTCTTGGTCATGTTAAAGAATGAAATACACCAAACTCTGATTACGTCTGGTCCACTATGCAATACTACACATTACTATATCTAGCTATTATTTAGGGAGATTTGTACTTAACTTATCAGTACTAATTACAGCATTAGTGAAACTGAATACTTTTATATCTACTCACGTACATTCCCAAGACAAAAAAAACCCCATGCTTTTTATTCCTTACATTTTCATTTAGCTTCTTAGGGGGCTTGTTACAAGCATCAAAGCCCTGGAGATGCTTCTCTTTTTTCACCCACCAGTCAAGTCCTGTGCCTTTGAATGTACTGTTTTCGTTAAAAACATTCAACCAAACGTGTAACGTTCTAAGCTGAAGGTGTCTACAAAAACACTAATGTGCAAACCTGCAAAGACAACTGGCTCTACACCACAAACCACTATACCATAAACCACATTTTCATTTTATCTTTTAAAACATTTACTTCTCACTTTAATATACTTCACTATGTTTAAAGGTTAATCCTTTTAATGTTCCCTGTACCTTTTACACCCTTAGTAATAGTAGAGTTTAGTTAAAACTCTTTATAAAGTAGGACATTTTCCTTGTAAAATAGCAACATGATGCTCTACAAACACTTGTCAGAGCTTCCGCCTCAATTATAAACAAACCAAAATGTACTTCTGTTTGATGACCGCATCCAACATAAGATAGACATGCATAGCAGAATTGCATTTATGTGACACCTTTCATGGTAATTACAAACAGATGACAACATTTCTTCCTCCTAAACTACACATTCTGGTACAATAATGTCTGTTCTTTTGACTCACACGCTGTCCTTTGGGCACTTTTATGAGCATTAAATTTCGAAGAAGAATAAAAGTTAACAGGTTCCACCTGTTCCACATATGCATAAACATCTCAAATGAGGAGGTGAGGGTTTTGTTTTGAAGTGTGACAGGCAACGTATCAGTCTTATTATTCAGACTGCAGCCCCGAGCGCCCAGGCCTAACAACACCTGTGCGCAGATGTGCCCCAGTCTTTGTATTAAAACCGTGGTCTGCCTCTTAGACACACTGGGATTTGATTTTGAAGTTTAGCCCACAATAATCAAAATTAATATTGAAGTGAATGAAAGCCTGCTGCTTCTCTGTGGGTTGGAACGTCCATGTTCTGTGGCAATCATTCTTTTTTAAACTTTTCTATTTCAAACGATCAATTTATGAAAGGCAGCGTTTGTAAAGCTGCACTGACATAAGACTTCCATGATACACTATATGGACATAAGTATTGGGACACACCTGTTTTTCAGGGATTGGGCTAGGCCCCTTACTTCTAGTGAAGGACAATCTTAATGCTTCAGTATACCAAGACATTTTGGACAACGCCATTCTTCCAACTTTGTGGACACAGCATGACTGTGTCCCAGGGCACAAAGCACAAAGAGAAAGATAAGTCACCAGTCACCAGTGTCTCAGGGTGCTCTCAACTCTATTATACCCCTGGCTCTGCCCGCTCTAGTTAGGCTGCTATAATAAGGTATGCCGGAGTCTCAACTTGCACTCTTTACAGTTATAAATTATACCCTGTAAACTTAAGCAGAACTAACTCTATTCTCTGTTTTCTCTTTGGGGAACTGCTGCACATCTGTCTAGCTCGACTGATCGCCATCAGGGTTCCAGTTCACCACCTTGACCACCCCCGGCGGAGATTGTTGTTCCTGTTGCTGTGGACTATAGAGACTCTCAAACTACTCCTCACTCAAGCTCCAGCAAAAACTACCTCTCCTGACTCCAACTGTTCCTCCTCTAATTAAAAAAAAAACAAAACTCTACTGACTCTACCTGTTCCACCTCTGACTCCAACAAAAACTACCCCTACTGACTCTAACTGTTCCTCCTCCAGCTACAACAAAAACTACCTCTACTGACTCAAACTGTTCCTCCTCCGACTCCAACACAAACTACCACTACTAACTCTAACTGTTCCTCCTCTGGCTCCAACAAAAACTATCTCTACTGACTCTAACTGTTCGTCCTCTGACTCCAACACAAACTACCACTACTGAGTCTAACTGTTCCTCCTATGGGTCCACCAAAAAATACCTCAACTGACTCTAACTGTTCCTCCTATGGCTCCACCAAAAACTACCTCTACTGACTCTAACTGATTTTCTAATAGAAAATCTGTTTCCCACCAGAAGAGAATGGGGTTTCTTCCTCTAGATTTAGGGAGTTTTTCCTCACCTCACCTTGGCTTGCTCAATTGGTGACTCCTTATAATCACGTGTGAACACACCACACCACAGCACACAGGATGAACAGTGTGAAATTCTTTCTCTGTATTTAACCCATTCACCAAATGAAGCAGTCAGTGAGTCGAGATGGTACAAGGGTGCCTCAGTGGTGCCACTCCCAGTCCTGGGATACAAACTCACGACTTTCGAATTGCAGGGGCAACTCCCTAACCACTAGCTGCCCCGACCTACTGGCTCAGGTCTGGATTCAGGTCAGGAAGCTGCTTTGTTACAACACTGCTTGTAAAAAGCGGCATATAAATAAAATAAAATTGAAATAAATATCAATTCGTCGTAACTAAGGTAACGCGGTTTAACAGAACTAAACAGCGCGCGCTGCAGTCGTCTCGACCAATCCGAGGAGAGCTCTGAGCGCGTGACAGCGACGTAGACGAGCTCGCGTGGTTTTTTTTCCCCACCCGTTTTGAGACAAGTCCGGCCTTTTGCGCTACATGATTGGCTGATTGGGTCCCGCCTTCTGAGCCATGATTAGCTGCCAGCGTCCAGCCTTGTGATCTCTGATTGGCTGCCGTCGTCCAGCCTTCAGATCTCCGATTGGCTGCCAGCATCCCGCGTCGACTGGAATTGGATACGACCTTTCAAGCTAATCGTCGAGGAGCTAGCCGATCCGGATTGGCTCTGGGGTCTGGAGTCTGGATACTGTCAGCCAATCACAGCCTTGCAAGGGCGGGGCTTGCCTGGTTACGGGTGGGCAAGGGGAAAAAAACGGAGCGAGTTTCAGGAACCGTGGAGAGAAAAGGGCGTGTGTTTATTACCAGGCAGTCGAGCAGAAAGTCCCTCAGTGGAGCCGAGACCGAGCAGAGAGAAGGAAGGAGGAATATACGGAGAGAGCTTCAACGAAAAAAAGAAAGGAAAAAAGATAACACCAGAAATACAGACGCTTGGACTTGTTTTTCTTAAACGGACGCGGCAGATTGGTGGATATCACGCGTGCTGTTATTATAGTTATTATTATTATTATTATAGTTATTATTTTATTATTGACAGTGTGGAGCTCGGCTCAAGCAGGATGCGTGGGGTAACGTATCATCGTTTTTATGTCACACTCTCTGACTAATCACACACACACACACACACACAAACTGAAGACTTTTGACTCATTGGATTATTTCAGAGGAAGGTTATTTCTGAGCTCAAGTCGTTCAGTCGGGTTTTCCTGTCACCTACACAGACAGTAAAGCCAGGAGCCCACTCGTGGTGTACTGAGTTACTGTAATAATAATTATTCATCACCTAACTTGTACGAAAAAACGTCAGTTCAAATGGATACGACGTAATAATTTAGATAATTTACGCAGCTATAGCCTAGACAGCCGCACGGAACGTGTATCAGAGAGGAGAAGACGATCCTTCAAGAGAACAAGTGAGACAAGTATGTAATTAAGATTATATATATATATGTGTGTGTGTGTATGTGTGTACACACATATATCTTAAATCAAGTAGGTATTTTATGTGCCGACTCCGTTTAACCCAATAATAATGTACGTAGTGCTCTCGCACCTCTCGGTGGGCTCCAATAGGATAGATGCGGAGAGATACAGAGCCTCCGTTTTTTTTCTAATGAAATGTGCTTCGTTATTAGGCTGTGCTGTCCAGTTTAGTCGACAGGGTGTGAATACATTTGTAGATGCTTTTAGATCCACCACTGGCTGCTGAGTTCTCGGGGCTTTGGGGGGGAATCAGACACATGAGTGCTGTTTTTTACACACAAACACACACACACGCACACCCATATATGTATATGTATA
>JBBIGA010000083.1:8456432-8482212 GCA_037576975.1 Alestes dentex
AGATACATAGATACATACATATATACTTACCCCTGCTGTCTCTCTTTTACAGGGCTGATACTGATTGAAACTGAAGACTTGCTGATACCAGGTCCCCCCATTAACTTTTTTAAAAATCAGAACAAGGTCGCTTTTTCCTTTGCTGGACTATGTTCATGCGGAAAGTGTCACAGTTCTGAAGCATCTCTAATCAGATTATGAAGATTTCATATTGCTGTGTCAATGACGGGTAAGATGGAAACACCCTTCTATCACGATGACACACCGAGCGTTCCAAACTTTGGACAGATTCCAGATTACGATCGATATCAAAGCCACAAGATGATGAGCAAGAAGAACATGCCTGTGCATAATTTCCCCGGTGCGGTGGGAAGCACCTCCGGCCTGAAGCTGTTGCAGGCCCAGCCCGGGAGCAATGGCAACATCAACCCCAACAGCCTGGGCATTAACGGCAACCCCAACAACTCCCTGATGTCCTCACCTGACATGAACCTCCTGAAGCTTTCGTCTCCTGATTTGGAGCACTTGATCATCCAGTCTAACCAGGGGCTGGTTACGACAAGCCCTGCTCCTAGTTCCTCTGGCAACCCTTTCCTGTACAGGAACCAGGCTACGAACGAGCAGGAAGGCTTTGCGGATGGCTTTGTCAAAGCTTTAGCAGATCTGCACAAGCAGAACCAGCTGGTCGGGGCCCCCATGTCCCCGTCCTCCTCAATCCAGGGTCCGTACCAGAGGAACCTCATGTCCAGCGGGGAGATGCCCATCTACACCAACCTAAGCAGCTACAACCCTAATCAACTCTCAGTCTCCTCCTCCTACCCTGGAGGACAGATCCCCTACAGCTCCGCGGCCCATGCTGCAGCCCATTCCAGCCAGGGTCAGGGTCACCACCCCCATGGCCGTGGCCTGGATGCTCCTCAGACCGTCCCGGAAGTTCCTCACCCGCCAGGGGGGGACCCCAACAGCTCCCCGCCGTCCCTCTCACCCATTGACCTGGAGACCCAGGAGAGGATCAAGGCGGAGAGGAAGAAGCTGAGGAACCGTATCGCAGCTTCCAAGTGCCGCAAGCGGAAGCTTGAGCGGATCTCACGGCTGGAGGAGAAGGTGAAGGTGCTGAAGACGCAGAACTCAGACCTGGCGTCCACGGCCAGCATCCTGCGGGAGCAGGTGGCGCAGCTCAAACAGAAAGTCATGAATCATGTGACCAATGGCTGCCAGATAGCAGTTAGCTCAGCCACCATGGCCAAAAGTGGGGAGAGCACCAGCTGCTGAAACAAAGGGAGATGCAAAAAGGGTTCTTTCCTCTTTCTCACACTCTTTCTCTCGCTCTCTCTCCCTGACTTTGAACTCTCGATCTCTGCTCCACGATCCTGCCTCTCTTTTTTCGCTGTCACTGCGTGGGCCTGTGTCACGCAGAAATGATGAGGCAACGTGAGATGGGCGCCTTAGAGTGGAGATGGACCAAGAGAGCGGAAACCCCATCCCAACTGACACGGACACTTCCAGAAACGGAGAGAGCACGAAAGCGAGAAGAGAGAAGCCTCCACTAACAACACACCACCCACAGGCTCTGCACGGAGGCCGCAGCCGGCTGCAGCTCGGCTCCGATCTCTGAGCGGACCAGAGCGTCACTCTAAAACAATGTCCTTCGTGCCCACAGACTGTGATTTACAGAGAAAACAATCACGAACGCACCTCATCTTGCTCACCTTGAAATGGTGTGTTCTCCTTTTGACTGCACTTTTGAACTCGATCCTGATCGGGACAGTAGGGAACCTATGGACTGGGACACAGCAATACTAACCAAACCCCCGCAAAAGGGGATGACTTAGTAAGGGAACAACAATACACCAAAACACGGGCAAACATGGAACAAGTTTAGGACACAAATGTTGACTCACTGCTGGGATTCCTGCACTTCAAAAAAAAAAAAAAAAAAAAGATTTTATTCCCCCCCGCCCCCCCTTCCCAAGGAAGACTATCAACCCAGCTTATGACTAAAAAGGCGATTTTCCACTTCAAGGAGATGGGAATACATTTCCTCGTTCCTTTTTTTTTCATGTTTTCAGCGTCATAGTCAGCTGCAGGGTATCCTTTGCTGTTAGTTCTTTCTTATTGTTTAATAACATGCACTATTATACAACCGAACATTTATAAATGGGCCAGTGATGTGGTCACATAAGGGTAAAAAAAAAAAAACAACAACCTTTTTTGTGCTGTTTCCGTTTGAAGTCGTCTGAAACTGAAGCTTCACATATTTGAAACATGAAATAGCCCCAGATATTGATAATGTCAACTGTGTTGTAACGTAGTTATACAAGTGAAAATTTTGTTGAAGTCCGGTCACCGTGTCTCAGTAATACATTGAAGCCTATTGTTTGTAAGTTTGTTGGTTTGTTTGATATCGTGCAATTTGTGAATACGGGAGAAAAAAAAACAAAAAAAAAACAACTTTTCTACAAAACTGAGAGTTTCAGCTTTTTTATAAGTATTAATTTACGGTGTTTAATATTGAGACTTTGAAGAGTATACACAGAAATCTACATCTATGAGTGAGGTTTGCGGTACTGGTGCGATGGATGGCACTTTTAAAGGTACCTATTTACTAGTTTTTGAGCCTGAACTCAACTGAAAGATTCTCGAGCATTCCAAGACCTTTTGCACTGTATTTTCTCCGGTGATTCTTATTTGCTTGGGAGATACATTTTTAGCAGTGGGGTTATGTGCCCTAATGTTGTGTATTAATGCTGTGTTAACCTTGGAACAGCAGTGTGGCATGGCCACATCCGAAGCCATGGCTGCTTCTTAATTTAAACCGTGGCCATGGTCACCCGACACATTTGTTAGGCTTTCGCAAAAGGGACGAGGTTCCACACGAATGCACGGGATCAGCTTAGTGTAAAGACTCTGCTGTAAACAGAGATGGACAGCAAAGGGCTTTTTGATTCATAGTATTTTGCATTTCAGTTTTGGTTTTCCTTTTTTTTTTTTTGTTGTTGTTGTTGTTGTTGGTTTTTTTTTTTGTAAGGACTCTGAAGCAATTTATTTATGCAAAACTTTATCTATGGTATTTATGTTATTTGTGTAAAAGAACTGTACAGGTTGGAATACTGGTGTCCTGTTGGCACCCTTTTGGGGGGGCTACGTAATTGCACATGAATCGAAACAGTAAATGATGTCTAATATTTATCCTCTGTGTACAGCGTAACGGTTTTGAGTTATTTTTATTTTTTTGCCTCTTTGTTTTTAGTGGAATCCAAAAATAAAAGTTGTGATTGTTGGTACAGTATCAAAAAAATGGGTCGAGAAGTACTCTACTTCGTGTTAGCGGAAGTATATTGTTTAAAATAATACCACAGTAAAGGAAAATACTTAACCTTGTGTTTAACGGAGAGCTCGGACAGCTTGCTTTTTCCTCCCCAGGTAATCGATGCTTACACAGAGAGAGATTCCTAAACATCTACTCATTGTTGGTGCACTGAATTGCTGTCAAATGCCTTTCCCATAAAACACATATATAGATCATCCTATATATATATATACATATATGTATACGTCTATATTCATATCAAGCTGAATAGATTTGATAGGGGTACTGAAGACAGGTGTTCTAGCTGTCAAATAACCTTTGAGCGTCAAGGAAATATTTATTTTTTTGAAACTTGAATAAGGTTTTGGATGTCACAAACCTATATTTTTGTACAAAACTGTCTTTTTGTTTTGGATTATTATGACGAGTGAGAAAAAGTGCATACTGTATTGGTTGGTATAACTTTTTATCATTCCAGAAAGACTTTATTTATTGAGGGTATATTAAAAAACAAACAAAGTTAGTGTGACATTGTTTTATGACTATGCTTCAAACATTTCTGTCTCTTGTGAGCCTTGGTTGTTTGCGATTTCAAGGAAATCCCGCAAGACCTCAACAGCGCGACTTAAGAAACTGTCGTATGTTTACTACCAAGTTTGTTACCTAAAAGTTAATCCACATAACGAAGGTGTGTGGTCCTGGAAGGCACCCTTTTTTTTTCTACAGTGTGCTGTTTTGTGTATGGCAGTATGGTTTGTGTTCCCTGGCCTGAACTGGCACATCTAGACTACACGAGTTGTACTTGAAGCCTGCCACACCATTATGGCGAACATGCCGTTTTCTATGGGAATCTGTTAGGGTGGGGCTGTATGTGATCTGCTGCTTATGGTTGTGTTTAGCACTCCAGGAACGATCCTCCGTGCTCTTAGAGAGACTTGCTTACACTAAACTGAACTGATTCGGTAAAGCTGTGAGACGCACAGCAGTTCAAGCTCCTCCAAATGTGTGAATATGCACATAGACACACTGATGTAAGGAGTGTGAGACAGCAAAGATGACGCTAGCAATCATTTGAACTAAGTAATGAGCTCCCTGACCCTCCCTCAAGCCAAAGATATTCCATGCAACGTAGAGCACGGATCATTGAGCACTCCCCAACAGTTTCATAACACAGTATTAGCTTGCTATGAGTCTCTACACGAGAAAAGAAATACTTGGGAATTTCGGAAAAGACCTATGAAATTACTGGATGACAGTGTTTGTGAACCATTTTGTAGGGGGGGAACGGAGCAATTTCCTATCAGGTTTCGACCTTCCTCTTCCTCTTGCCCTGACCGTGTCAGTCGAAGACCGAAGGGACCTGTAGTGTACGTGCAATCGCAATATCTACAGCGTCGTGCGACTAAGAGGCGACTTGCCTTGCTTTGTTGAATGGTTGTTTTATTTGGTTCTAAACGATATACGGTCTTGAATATTGTTCACTGTTTCCATGTTTTTTAATCAATAAAGCTGTAGGTTTCTAAACAACAGCTCTTCTTGTGTGAGCTCTAATTTCAGAAGTAGCTTAAAAGTGTGCACTTCAAGTTCTGTGAAGTTTATGGAAAACTGTTTTAAGAATCTCAAACTTTGGCGGTCAAAAGGAGATCCCACTACCTGAAAGCTTGAAGGTCTTACAAACAACTTTGTGGAAGTCAAATGGTCAGCCCAGGCCTGTTCACTGGAAAGCCTGAATTTTCCCTTTCACTTTACAGCCGCTCTCCTGAAGTTTCGATTCCATTGGAACTTCCTCAGAAACTGAAAACAGTTAGTAGAAAAACAACTTTTGTACTTGCTTTTCTTTAATACTGTTCAACTTTTACTGTTGGGCTTTTAACTTTCAAAGGTGTCAGCGGTACTGGTTTAACATTGAGTTTGTCAAACGTCTAGTAATTAACAAAACAATCATCTGTGTTTAACATTCTGTGAACAGTTTTTCAACGAAGGATTAGTTCTCCTAATAATGCTAATGTTGAAAACAATGAGTGAAAGTCAATAGGCACCATTTCGCTTTGTGGTGGGCTAATCAGTGACTTTGAACTTCTGTTTATTGTTACATCATTAGCTTATATGGTCTGACTAGTCCTTTGAGGCGGCTCAGTTCATTTTTTAACTTTTAACTTTTTTATTTGGTAGAACTGGTGGAAAGCTGACACCAAATTCACACCATTAAACAGTGTTGCAACATCATTCATCTGAATGCTTGTGAGGGTTTGAAGAAAAAAAAACTTTGAAAAAAGGATAAAAAAAAACTTGGAAAACAAGTCGGCCGAAAGCAAAACAGAAACTTTATTCCGAAAAGGAAAAGAAACGCGGTCTGTTCTGGAGAAACAGCTGCAGTGTAGTGGACGACTGTTGGGACAATGGGCTGCATGCAGTGACCCGTAACAGTGGCTTCAGTCATGGCTTTGGAAAGTGCGAAAGTACAAAAGAAAGAAGTAACATCACGCACGGGCGGCTAGAAAAATCACAAATTTACATCATCGGGCCTTCGGAGACGATCTGTCCTCGCCGAGGTTTAGCCACGTAATTAGCGCAACTCGCTCAGGCGCTTCAAAAAAAGCGACAACAGCTGTCACAAGCACATGTACAGCAAGTGGCCCTGTGTTCGAGCAGTATAGTGGTGTCTAGGAGCACAGTCATACTTTGCACTGCCACCCACCCTGTGTCTGAGGCCTTTCCCATAAGGCTAGGCCTTCCAGTAAAGCACATGGAATTGGCGCATGGGTCATTGTGAAAGTAAAAGTCACAGCTGAGGATGCAGCTCGCTGGGGAATTGGACGGGGGAATCTGTCTGACTGCTGCACTGAATTCAGACCGAGAAAAGGAGCTAAAAATGCCTCATTGATAGGAAACAGTTTTTTTTGTTGTTTTGTGTTTTCACATCCTGCTGACCCATTGACAGGTTGACTGCCTGTCTGCTCTCATGTGGGTGTGTTTGCTTCGAGACGAGGTTTCGCCAGAAGGAGAATGAACGTGAACAGAAACCACTTTAAATAGTACACCTTCATCAATCTCACGTCTTGATTTTACAGCACGGGCCTCATTCGGCCTGTGGCCGCCCACTCCGATTCCGAAACGCCCAAAGAGTTTTGTCGCGATGAAAAATTTGCACAGATGACCTGATTTCCTCACAAGACTTTTTCTTTCCTCGTCTTCGCCGACTGCGTTTCGTGTCTTGTTTATCCTTGATTTCGAGTCCCAAAAATCAGGCACTCGCATATTTTACCCAGGCCTGCTGGTGTGTGTGTGTGTGTGTGTCTAAAGGTCCTTGTCTTCCTCTGAGCCGTGCGGATGTGCTCTCATTCGAGAATGACTAACTCTCCACTTCCGCCCACCTTAGCTGCCCACATGCAGGCAGGAAAAAAAGGAATTGTGGGTCAACGAGTTGCGTCCATTCTCCCTCCGAAGACTCCGGTTCGTTCCTGCTTCTCGGAGACTGACCTACTCGAGAAGCTCTCGGCCATCCTTGATGTGGACAACACCGGAGAGCAGGAACCGGACTGCAGATACGCTTTGGGAAATAAAGGGTTTTCTGGAACTATGTCAAAGAAGAACCACTTTTGCCTCCCTAACGAATCTTTCAGTGGACATTTCTCTTTTCGTAAATGGGATGTGCAAGTCTGAAGAACCTTTTCAGACAATGTACAAACACACTTAGTCCTTAGTCCAGCTCGTGTGTGTCCTTAAGGCCCATTTGTGTACCTTAAATTAGCTTCACCCTACATTTGCTTTCCAAGGAGAAAGGGGCATATTTGTATACTTTGAAATCGAAAAAATAAGTACAAATCTCAGAATCCTAACTTAAGGGCACTGAAGATGTACCGCCACAAGGATTTGAAAGGTACCACACCAGTGCAAGACTACTAAACACCCACATAAGCCTTACATGATAACTGACATAAACCTACATAAACACACACAAAGCCTTTTTCCAAACATCCAGTGCCATACAGGCTGCCTCGGCTAATGTTAATGTCATTATACCAGTAACCAGTTTTGATGTCATTATACCAGTAAGTCTTATGACAACTGACTCATGCCTACATAGATTTATGTCGCTTCTGAAAGGCTTATTTCAGTGTTGTGTAGCCTTACGAACACTGCCTTGTAGAGTGTCACCAGTACCCTTTTAGTGACAAACCCCTCAAAAATATCGGATTTATGGCTATTAAATGTTTTGCCTAAAAACCAAAACAACCACCCAAGCCCAGAAACATGAAAGAACCTTCATTTTTAGCATGTATTTTAAGAAAACAAAAAAAACAACTATTTTCTGCGTTTGGTCTTTCTGAGGAAACCAGCTTCAGGTCTGGGGTTTTTTTTTTTCTAATGGTGCGTCAAGCTTTTCCTTCCTTGCTTGTGAATACAGAACACAGTTCCCTGGGACTTAGGCATATCGTGTGCATGTGTAGTTTCTGCCCAGTCATGTTTGTGGTTGGCTAACAGGAAGCAGGTGCATTCCAGAAAGCAATTAAGGGCATTTTTTTAAGCGTGCTAGTGATGTATCAATACCAGGCGGTGAACATGTCAAGGCTAACTTCATTTACATCCTGTATTAATTCAAAGTTCTGCCTTAAGAGGAAGTAAGTAGGGAAGCGAGAGAGACAGAAAGAGAGAAATACAGAGAGAGAGAGAGAGAGAGACAGCATAGGTGCATACTGGGGATAGAAGAGAACAAGAAATGTGTGTGTAGGGCGGGTAAGGGTAGGATTTTCATCGTCCTGAACTATTTGTCTTGGGAGGGTTTGGGTGTGTAATCAAGATTGCGACACATGAGTGGGAGGAGAGTCACACCCACTCCTTGTATGTGTGTGTGTGTGTGTGTGTGTGTACACTAACAACGCTGGCCCGAACACAAGAGCCCTTTAATAAAAGATGAGTGGAATGAGGAGCACACAAGCCCAAGTACAGCGATCGCCTCATGCAGCTATTTCAGGTGAACACTTCCTGCATCGCCCTGGCAACTATTGTAGCCTTGACGTGCGCCGTCTCTACTGGCAGAAGGATCTAATGAACCATGGCCACTCGTGGAAGGAAACCAACTACATCATGACTTACATTCCACACATGGGAATTCAAATGAATTGAACCAATCAGGTGACGCTTAGAGACCGAAGAGTAGTAGCAGTATTAATAAGGAAGGAATACCCTCAGCAATACACAAATTTTACTGTAAGTGCAGGATGAAATCATGACCTCAGCCTTCAGGTATTTCCCCACCCATTCCCCTTGTGTTCAGAGTTGTTGTGCTAAACGGACAGTGGTGCAGTGAAACTACAGTGAAAGCAGTTAATAAAATGTTCAACAGTGTGTGGATTTTTCGCTGACCTCGTTTGCATTCATTTGCAGTAAGCAAATGATACAACAACAAAAAAAAAAAAAACAGTCAAAAGTAATGATTGCTGTGGAGCTTCAGTGCTCTCATCGGTTTATTTTAGAGTCCACATCACCCTTGACAGATATGACTCTAGGCTGACTTCCAAGAAAGACTGAATTCTCTTAGATAACAGGGGTGTTCCACAAGGCTAAAGTCTTAGTCCCTTTATGTTTACAAAGCTTATCGTCATCTTCTCGTGTTGCACATGAAGCCAGTGCCTTATTTGAATGTTTCTTAACAACAGCACAGACTGCCAAAAAAAGGAAGTTTTGTATCAGTTCGCTGCTTGTAATGCTTGAAAACGCTCCTTTCTGAACAGATAACAAGACTAAGGACGTATTTGTATAATCGACCCACTTAAATCCTTTGGCACATAGGCCTTGGATAAATTGCTAAATGACATATTCTTAGCTGCGCCCCATCTCTAAAATGAGAAGATTATGGATTACATACAACCTCACATTGTGAACCAAAGCCGTTTCTCGCACACAGTCAAAGCCATGCAAGGATGGTTCAGCACTCAAGCTCTGTGCACAGACGCTCCACGCTGCGCTCTAGCCTTGTTGCCTGAAGGCTGAAATAACAGTGACACTTCAAGTCACATGCAAAAACTAGAGAACAAGGGAAAAAAAGGAAAAGAAGAAGTCGACAGCTCTCACATTAGGCGTGCAGTAAGAAGCATGGAGGAGTCATGATCTAATGAGAGTTGAAGAAGCGTGGGGTTAGTTTAGTAGGGAGAATGACCAGTTTGGGGCGTTATGGCGATTGTTATGACCTTCATCAGCCTGGAAGTTGAGCTTCTCCATCAGTTTTTGAATGCAGCATCTCCCCTTTACATTGTGTGAAACCTTCTTAATGAACGGATCAACAGAAATCTAAAGTTAGCATTCGGCAGATCCTCTTTTTTGGGCAGCAATAAAATGTTAAATGTCTACGTTTTGGTCCTATAATCCTCAGAAATCTTCCGTGAATCCAGAAGAGCATATTTGACCTTGTTGTCTCTGGGTAGTCACAATGGCCCTCCCTCTCCCCATCACTCAGCTCAGTGTTAGCCAGGCATCTGATAGCTAATGTAACAGCTTGAGAGGTACCATCACATTCACTCTCCCAATGTTTGTAGCATTGTGTGACTGGGGGAGTCCTAGCAAGTGAGTGGATATGAACATGGCTCTTACAAAACCACTGTCAGGCCCTAAAAGAACCTCCTCTTAATGCACAGCTCTTCTGTCGATGAAGGTTTTTTTTTCCTAGAATGTACATCCAACCCAAGAACCGTTTCGAAATCTTTAGAGTACTTCTCTGCAGAACTCCGATCCTTTCATTTTAGAATAGCAATTTGGGTGTGAAGGTCATAGTGATGGTGGGTCAGGGTTTTTTATGACCCACACGTGCCCAAGCCATTATAAGAGCCACCTCAGCCCACAAAAAAATTCATTACTCAATGACCCAGACCTGACATGACCCACAATGACATTTATAAGTTAGTCAGAGTGCTGCTTTGTCACTTTTTGACCCTCCCCGCCCACACCCAGAGAGAAATTTTAATTAGTTGATCCGAACCTGCCCAACACATGGGTCAACCCATGGGACCCGCAGGTTAAGGGTCGACCAGCACATTACTAGAAGGCAATATTCTGTGTTTCTAACGCTCCGTGAGGTTCAAAAAATGCAGCTGCCGTCCTCTACGTTATTCTAACTTTAAAACGGGTCAAGTAAGGTCAAACACAGTCTGAGGACGCATGGTTCATTGTTGAACAGGCCTATCCAGTGCTAGCTGGCTAATCTCAGCTGTTTTGATAGCTGTAAGAGCCATTTCAGACCACACCAACATAATCGGTGCTTGTGCTCAACAAGACACGTCAAACATGAGTCGGGGGGCACTGAGAACACACATCTGAACGTAAGTGGAGTGTTCTCCTGGGGGTCTTCTGCTGGTCCTTGACCCTGCCGATCGTGGTTTTGATTATGCCGGTATGTTTCCCATTTGGCTGCACGGATTTGGCGTGGCTTGAGTTTCACACTTTGCTTTCTTTCTTTAAGCCCCTTTATGAATAAGGAAAGTGATTAGTCTGCCTAGGGGTCAAATAATCAGACGTTCCATCCTTGGGTTACACGTACAAATACCTACGTGATGTTTCAGTCGGGCAGGATTACAGGAACAAGGCTGTTTATGAGCTTAATTTGGAGAACGGAATCAAAGACGGGTTTGTTTTGAAGTAATTATGTCCTTTATTACTGACTTTAGGTACTTTGTAGGTTTAGGCTTATTAAAAGGAGACGTTTCGTTCCAGGCTGTAGGGTTATTTTGTTGACGACAGAAACGAAAACAGACTATTTTCCCCTGTGCAGTTAACTGTTTGTTCAAGGGCTTAGTATGATTAGTAATAGTATCATTATTACTCCTCAGCCGTCTCTATATTAGCATTTGCAAACTAAATGACAGAAGTGAGGAACATTCCTCCCCGAGCAACAAATAACAACAGGCTACTGACATGCACCAAAGCTTTGGGTGCTGAGTATATGCAAAGCAGGGCAGGCGCTCTGGTAAAAAGACACACGATGCACTGCTGTATTGTACTGGGTTGCATCAGATAACTTTCAGAGAGAGATTTCAGCAAATGAATGACGGGCCGGTATAGTTCTGAAAAGAGAACCAGGCTGAATGAACGGCATGACAATGAGGAGGACAGCCTGTCGAGGCAATAGCTAAGTAGCTCTAATCTATAATCTAATCCGATTGGCCACACTGAAAAGTATTAGCCTATCAAAAGCATCCTGAAGGAAATGCAAGGATAAATCAAGGTCATCCACAGCTGTCTGCTTCAATATGAGGATTCCAAGTTTGTATTTCGATGAACACCAAGTAAACTGCACAAACAGGCACTTTTAGAGATTAAAGCACTGAGAATAATGTGTTATAAGAACTTTATGTGCAGCTTTGTACATAAAACCAGAAGGTACCCACTGAAGTCATAAGTTTGTCCAAGAAACACATTTAAAATGGTTTTCCCTTTCACCAGAAGTTGATGATAATTCATTGATTGGTGTTTGATGCTTCTTATTTTGAGGATTTGTGGCTAATATAGTTACCATAGATGAATATTGTATGTAATAGTAATTGTTGCTTGAATTCAGTCCACACTTTGATCCATTTTTATACATATGTGGCTCAGAAATCGCAGAAACCGCTGTTTCAGATTATTTAACAACCAGATGCAGTTGGTGGGGCAGCTGGTGGCCTAGTGGTTAGGGAGTTGCCCCTGCGATCAGAAGGCTGTTGGTTTGAATCCCAGGATGGCTAGTGGCACCATTGAGGTTCCCTTGAGTACGGTACCAGTCCCCACACCCTGCATCACTTGAGTGAATATTCCACCCAAGAACACGAGTAATGTTAGTTTCCATTACTTGTTAAGAGTGTGTACATATCATCTTTCCTCAAACTATTCTTTTGATTTGTTGAGAAGCAGCTAAAGCAGGCACTACTTTCCCCACACATGTACCAGAAATACTCTAACTGCACTGCATAGTGGTTCTACTGAGCTCAAGAACACGAGTGAGATCGAAGCTGTAAATCACAGGTTGGCTGCAAAGTTACCGAGCCTTGACAGCCTCCAAAACACCTAGTCAGCACAACTGCCTCTCAACTTGAAAAACCTGTAGGATTAATCTTATTTGCTCGGATAAGGGGGAAAAAATCCTCATAAACATTTCTCCTTGTCATTAAATAGCTCTCTCTTTATGAGCGCAGGCTTTAAAACGTCAAGCACAAATAACTCTGGCCTGTCCCAGGCCCTCAGCACAAAGACAAATTAAGGGTGGGGCGTTTATTTTTTTCACCTGAGCTTTATGGACTCCGAACAAAGGCTCAGCTACACGTGCACCCTCCTCACACCCATTTACGGGTATGGCAGTTGAAACCAAAGAGAACCTCCTTTAACAGGTCAGGTGACCTCAGGTGTCAAACGTTTAGAGTCATTCAACCTTCGTTGGCGCGTGGTATGATGGGTTTGCGGTTGCGTTTTCTTCCACCAGTGACATTGCCGTATTCAGAGGCATTCAGAATGAGTGGCTGTTACACAAGAAACGTTCTAATGAATAATTATGAATATGACCTTTATTAGATACATACAAAACTGTGCATAGCATTCAAATCTGCTGGTATTCTTGTTTGAAATGTTACAGAAATCAGCATTTCCAGAACAAACAAATCAGAAAAAAAACAATCAGTGTTGCCGCATGCTCCACCGAAACAAATCATTAATTTGCATGTCATAAAGGTGATGAATCAGAATCCACACCACACTTGTTTACACTTTAAACAAAAGTGAAGAGCTAAGGAGCAGTCCTGCAGGAGGAGCTCAACTTGTCTTAAGCTAACTGCCTGTCTAAAGAAAATCCTAATAAAAAGATTCTCTCCACTCTCATGTTTAGACGCTTGCAATGTCCAGGGTCATGTGTGATTAATGATTAGGCCCTGGATGGTTAACTGGTTTATCTTAATCTCTGACTGACACAGAGCCTCTGTTGGGCCCCAGAGCAACATTCCACTTGGGGGTCCCCCCACCTACTCACTGTACTGTGCAAAAGTGTTGAATAAAAACAATTTAAACACTGTTAAGATGAGCAGCAAGAGTCTTTTTCACTTTCATATTATTGGATGTACTAATTAAAACTAAGCAGAATACATACAAATAACTTAATACAACAAAGAGTAATTTTATGTACAGTATATCAATGTGTTCCTTGTGGAAGTCCAGTATTACTGATAGTTTCCATCAGAGACCGCGTTTGACTCATTAAATTAAATCTTTTTTACAAACAAAACAAATCTTGATACGTTTACTGGTTTCTTGTTTGTTTGCATTTATTCTAATGTTAACTTTACTAGGAGAAAGACACATTATCACACACTGAGAAAAGGCTTAAAACACACACACACACACACACACACACACACACACACACACACTTGTGTACGCAATGCAGTCTCTGCCTCTGATTGGCTGATGCTGACACGCGTTCCTTGGTGTAACCAATTACTACTGTCCCTTCATAAAAAGGACAGTACCATTGACACGAGAGGAATCTAAACACAACAAGACGAGAGACACGGCAGCAGAGGAGACAGACACACATCACATGTGTGGAGGTCCTTCACTCTAGACACACAAACAGCACGGTGACCTGCACAACCGACTAGTCGACTTGAAAAAATCTGGAGTCGTTAATGCCCTAATATATATATATATATATATATATATATGCACATAATTGTATACAGATAATCATGTGTGTTACTTTACAATGTGGAATTCTACAAACAAAAAGAAATTAATTTCTTTCTCAATTTTTCATTTCTGATATTTTCATTAGAAAACAACAAGCAACATGAACAAAAAAAAAAAACACACTCGCAGGGCCCCCTATATACTACTTACAGTACAAAACGTCCCTGCTGTGACACTCTCTCATAGTCAGGAACCCATTCTCTTCCCCATACCGCTAACGGGACAAAGGGGCTTTGAAGTGTCGGCTAATAAAAGGCACTTTAATGGCGACCCCTACCTCCTCACCTCTCTGTAATGCGAATCCTCTGTGTCTGTAACTTCAATCGCTCCCCCCCCCTCCCCCGTATTTGTTTTCACTGCGTTGATTAAATTAAGTCTCCGGCAATTACCTCACGTTTTAAAGGCAGGAAGGTTTTGCCTTTGTGACGGCGCGCAGGGTTTTAAGGCTAGCCGAGCTCTGTGTTGGATTCATCCAAATATTTTCAGCGTTTCCAAGGGTAACCTTAACTTGATAGAGCGCGCCCCGCCAAAACGAGCTCCGGCGAGCGAGGGCTGGGACGCGGGACACGGCCTGCGCGGACAAATGGCGCTCAATCGTGGAGATTAATTGCTTTCGGGGACGTGTCAGTTGCCAAGGTTGTTTTACAGCTGTGTCATGTATAAACACTGTCATGTTTACGGTACCAAATGTTAATCTACGGCAACAAGCAGGCCGAAGCCTTAACTGCTGTGTTGTCTTCTTGCACAGATGCGACGAAAAGCCTGCGGCCAGCACGTGGCGGCGAGCATTACGGTAATTTGGAATGTTATAAGGCCGTATAATCCTGAAATGTTTGTTTTCCCCCTTCAAAGATCTTTAATTGCAGTTTTACATTCAGCGGCCGCAGAACACATAAAGAGGCCCCTCTCGCTGGTGCTTATTATATTCATATAATTTTTTTCTACACACACGTTGGCCAACATCATTTGCGGCGAGTGACACCCTGGCACGGGCCGGCGCTGTTCCACAGCATCCCACTAGAAGAAGCCCACACATCCATCCCAGTGACATCACTGGGAGATTATTTGGCAGGCAGGCCGATGCCTGCGTGATGTGTAATGGAATAAGTCGTCCTTGTGCTGGCCGCAGCGCGCAAAAACACATCTGAAAGCTGTTATCAGCTACAATGACATCAGCCTCGCTTGGCCTGGGCCTGCGCTGATCTCATTTGCTCTGTCCACTCACTCGCTGTACGGACAAGTCTCTGTGTGTGTGTGTGTGTGTGTGTGTGTCCAGAACACTGCGAGAGGGTACGAGTCCAGGCAGGAGGGATGTAAAGCCAAAAAACACCTTGTTAGTTCTCAAAAAGGACATCGCTTTGGAGACTCTCCCTCACTGGTAATCCCACACATTATGCTTCTCTCAAAGTCTTGCACTTTCATCATTGTTCCTCCCACAAATGTGCTCTTTCCTAGCATCTATTGTGAAGGAAAACTTACTTTATAGAGCACTGTCAAGAAATGGTTGAGACAAAATTTTGGAGCACGCCGTTCAAAAATTTGTGTCTGTTAAAAAATTAGAAGAGTCTGTTAAAAATGTAGAAGGTGCTACTTCAAATTTAGAAAGCACTCTTTAAACCCTTCAAAACGTGCACTATCAAAACGTGCGCAAATCTTTCATGTGTATGCAAGACTTTTGTTAAAAAACTGGGAAAAGCTAAGCTTTCTCATTTGGTCAACGGCACTTAAGCCAGCGCTCCGTCAAGCTCGTGCAAACTCACAGCAGGAACCACAAAAGAGTTTATTTGTGGGCGAGAAATGACGATTGTGTGTCATACCGGGCAATACCAGCCAAAACTTCTAGTGGTTAATCATTTTTCTAAATTGGTAACAAATACAGTATGATAAAACAGGCCATGCCCGTGTTATTAATAAGGATGTCATTATTAAAAAAAAATTTGTGGTGTAACAATTGATCGTATTCATGTATTGTTTGACTCTTTAAAGCATCGGCAGTAGTGCAGGCTGAAGCCCAGCTGCATGCGTGCTTCTTTAGGGTTAAAAAAAGACCAGTTATTTGTAACTAATATAATACAGTTCGTCTTAACGATTAATATGAATAAACTCTTCTGATTATGTAGTTTGACATGGCAGACAGTTTACATATTGGTCAAAGATGTTTCCATAATGAATCATCTTTGACCAATAATCTCGGTCGATCTTGACAATAATCTTGGTTTTGAATCATTTCCCACATCTCAGTACATGGTCATTTGTGTATGTGTGTGTCAAGTGGCTCAGGCAATGAGATTTTAGAACTGGAACGTCTGTATAAAATAAACAAACAAATCCCCATGCCAGCTTTTATAGCAGCACAGTTGTAACGCAGCACAGGGCAGTATGATCTCTGCGTGTCTCAGGAGCAGATCCACAGAGCACTAGGGTTTACAGTGTGAATTATGTGGTTATATTAACAGGCTTATTAAAGCACACCGACTTCCTCCAGTCTTGAATAAGGGACTGAGCTGCGCCGTTTTTTTTTTGTTGTTGTTTTTTTTTTTCATTTCCATGAAAGAAGTGTTTCAAAAGAGGACAGTGCTCTGGTTCAGCACAATATTGCTTTCACACAAGCTCGCCCACAGGCACAGGCCGACAGATCGATTCATGTTGGCGTATGGTGCTTTGACTTCGGGGGGTGGGGGAACAATTGTGATTGGGAACAAAGGCGTTGAACGGAGGGAAACAAACTCAGAGCAATTCACGAGGAGGAACCTTACAGTTCCACCCACCACTTCAATTTCTCCGACCTCAAAAATGTTCCTGCAGGAGCCCTGACACATCCTCCTGTCTTCAGAAGGAATCGGCGAACAGAAATACCTCTTCATATCCACGCACAGTTCCACAGGACAAAGTGCCGAGCAGGACTCAGAATTAAGGAGAGCAGAACGGCGAGTAAAAAGTGCTGATCGCAGTTATATCAAAATTCAAAGGGTTTTATCACAGGAGAACCTCGTTTTTGTTGTTTTTTTTTTTTTTAAATAAAAAATTTCACTGCAGCATGAAAATACTGTTCGAAAATATATTATTGTTTACGTGCCCCCATTTACAGTCCCTTGAAGGAAATTGTTCTTTTCAGTCTACAGCAGTTTAGCCACAGCCATTTACGATAAAGTAATAAGGAGTGTTTCAGTCTGAATTGCTTTTTGTGAACGTGATACAGCGCAGAGCAGCCAATCAGAATCAAGAGGTCATTTAAATACAAAGATTTAAAATGGAAACAAAAATAGCCTGTTTCACGAATGTAAAAACGAGGGGTTGTGAAATATAAATCAAAACGATGCATAAAACCACATAAACCTAATGAACCCTAATGAATGAACAACTGGCAAGAATAAAATAATGTAGAATTATAATGTTTTAACACGTGTTTTTTTTTTTTTTTTTTTAACCTGTTGCTTTTTTACATTGCATGCATGTATAATTGGCGATTGGACTGAAAGTTTTACATAAACTAGCATGAAATTTTAGTACATTTTATAAAAATTTAGAAGATATTATACCACATCAATGATATGTTTAAGTACTAATCAAAAGTTTGAACACACTCAGAAGGATTTACTTTGTTTACTAGTTTCCACATTTTTAAAAAGCTTAATAGCCTCGTGAAGACATCACAGCTATAAAACAACACATATGGAATTGTGCTGTGTTACATCAAGACTACCTTTTATTTCAGATTCCTCAGAGTAGCCCCCCTTTGCCTTGACACAGCTTCACACACACTCTCTGCATTCTCTCCTGCAGCTTTATGAGGAGCCACCTGGGACGAGCTTGAAGAAGATCCACATACGCTGAGACCTTAAAGGCTGCTGAAAACTATTTCTTAGGAGGGGCATTTCAACATACACACTCTGAAAAATAGCTGCCAAACCTGTATGTGATGCCATAAAACATCCTTTTTGCTCTCCTTTTCTTTGTATACATTTTGTGCTTGTAGAAATTTGGTTGAGTTCGGTTCTACATTGAAAGCCATTTTTGGTTTCCAGTCAAATAAAGTGTTGCCTCGCAAGTTACGTCCAATACTGCCATTATGTTTACTATCCAAAACCACTGGTGCACCTACACATTTGTATATTTAGATAATGGCAAAATAATTGGGACACTTTCAAAAATGTGTTTTCTTTGGGTATTACTTTGCCATACTGCGTGTACCTCTCTGCCCTTAAAAAAAATAAATAAAAAATTAGGCCGAAACCTATTGCAAAATAGTACCTCTCTGGTATATAGTACCTCTCTGTACTATAGTACCAATAGTACCTCTCTGCCCTTAAAAAAAATAAATAAAAAATTAGGCCGAAACCTATTGCAAAATAATGCAAGATCTCAAAACTGTTGCAAAACAATGTCTCACACTTGGTGCACCACGTATGTGTTGCGAATTCTACGAATAACTTTCTGTGGTCTAGCTTTAATAACTGAACTTACATGGTACGTTACTCTAGACTTCATATCAAACTACGCTGAGTGACTTCATTTCCATCTTAACTCTTTAATTATACAGCATATTTTTTTTTACAATTAGTGGAGCTCTCCTTTAAGAATAAGATCGTTTGCAATGCATTCCACGTGAAGGCTGATCAACAGGCCGCAGAATGTTAAACACGGGCCTTTACTTCCAAATGTCTTCACGTTCAGCCAGGTAATGTATGTTTTCACCACTTTGGACTGTAAATAGACGAAAATCATTATGTGGGTAGACTGTATTATGTAGAAGGTAATGAGGTCTCCCGGTCGGTCTCAGACGGTAAATTCTCCTCCCGGGACACTGCAGGTAGTGCAGCACATATTTTTCACTCGGTGATAACAAGCCGTTATCCCAGGCAAGAGTAGACAAAGCTATGATGAGTCTACACTGTGATTACAAGTCTGCTCGCGATGAGGAAAGAGAGGAAAAGATTGGGGGGGGGTGGGGAGAGAAAGACGAGAGAGCAAACAGCTATTCATTAACCTTTCCTAGTATGAATACAGCATGAGTTAGTGGCCACTCCAGACCAGTCATCACCCTTATGGCAGCCTACACGCCGGGCGACGCGGGCGAACGCGTCACAGCTCCAGTGAAGGCCCTTCGCGTCCTCCCAGCTTCGCGGCTGAGCTTCGTACCAACTTCCTTCTCCTTTTTTTTTTTTTTTTTTTTCTCCACGCCTTTTATTTTAATTTGAAATGTGCATGCCTGGAAGCCAGCGGCATGGTGCGACTAATCAAATTAAGTGTTGTTGTTGTTTTTTTTTTTCTTTCTTAATCCTCGCCAGCCACAAATGTGCCTCTGACAGAGAGAGAGAGAGAGAGAGAGAGAGCTCATTACCGTGCAGCCTTCAGTCTGGAAGAGGCTGAAGGCAAACGGACTGCACTCCCAACACCAGCGGATCGGAAGGAGGCACTGACCCAACGGCTGTATTAATTAGTCAAAGGGAGCAAGAAAAAAAATCATTATAAAGAGGGGGGCACATCTGTACTTCACCCAATGCACCGTTAACGATCATAAACCCAGATAACAACCTAATCTCCTTAGGAAGTTCTCAGAGTGGCATTTTTGTCAAGGACCTTCGTTTTGTTTCTTTTCTGACCCCCTCACACTGTTCCCCAGGTTATCATGGTAAACTAAAGTCCTTTTTAAGTATAAATCCATACTGCGTATTCACATTGTAGATTGCTTATTGCTGGATTATATTGTGTTGTTCAGTATATTGTATATTGTGCCTTTAAATATGGTTGTTGGTTTACACTGTAGTACTTGAGAGACACCATGGACCAATTCCTTGTATGTGTCCGTTCACATACTTGACCAATAAATGCAATTCTGATTCTGATTTTACCCATAGCTTGTGCATCTAAAAGTAGATTATCATGCGCAAACTGCTCAAACGCTCTGCTATCACACTGAAAATAATACACAGTGAATACCCAGTGCGTGTGCATGTTATTTTGGTGTAGATTTGTCAGAAGATTTGATCTGATTCGATTACCCACCCAACATTTTCCTCGAATATGGTCCCAATACTGACACTTAGGACCATTGCTTATATATATGTATTGCATCAGTGCATATATAATATCTCATAATGATATTATACACTGTGTTTTAGTACATTAGAAATGTATTCGTTAATAAGTTGATTTGTTGTGAATCAACAAATTATCTAAAAAAAACCCCAAAAACATATTGTAAACACATTTAAAGTTTCGAAGCGTTGCTTACTCCTCGGCCCGAACAATCCATATTATGGCATTAAGCTGCAAAAACGGCCTGTTCTCAATTCTGCATTTACGCAATGTCTAAAGTGAGACTGTAAAACGATCATGTAGAAATGAATGAGGACAGCTTTTAGTACATTGAACTACCCAAATGTCACAAGTGGACATCAGGGGACAAAAAAGAATAATTTAAAAAATTGCACATATGGGTTTGTCACTGTCCTCTGAATGTCTCTGTTGCCATATCATGCTGTGACCAGTACCACCCTGGTATTTACACCCTGTCCTCTGATTGTCGCACCTGAAATGTCATTTAAAAGCATTTAAAAGAGGACATAATATTTTGCATGCACCATTATTCAGCAGACCCAAGTTTAGTGTCCGCTAAAGTTAACAGAACGCCCCTGTTGCTGAGTTTTAGTAACACCAAGGCCAACATCCAGGGTAGATGCTTCAAAATCGTCTTCAAACCAGTATGAATCATTCAAGATCATCTGTGGAAATTGGAACTGCGGACATTTAGTCACTTACTTCACTAAGGTTCTTTAGGTTTATGTGGAATTATGCATCATTTTGATTTATTATTTCACAACCCCTCATTTTACATTAGTCACATTTTAGTCAATTACCAGTTTCAGCACTCATTCTTTAAGAGACAAAATGCATTTTATATCATAAAAAAATAAATGTGGAGGAAAAGTAGCCCCCCTATTTTTCTTTTTTTTCCAGAAAGAAAAATAGTTCTCATCCTATGCGTTTTTCAGTTAACTCTAAAGCAGCTTTGGTCAGTAGGGGGTGCTGCAGCTGCCTGATTATCGCTACTAAAGTAGCGGCTAGGTCAGCAACAATATAATGTTACTATGGCAACTTTATTTAGTTGACAGATCCAAACCTCGCTTTTCACACACAGTTTCTTTTACCACTGTTATGACTGGTCTTTAACTTGCTAAGTGGAGCAAGTTTTCGATTTGTCAAGAGGAAATGAGACAAGCTGAAAAAAAAAAATTGGTTAATATCAGGCAATACTTACAGAAAGCTCTGAGAGATTTGCTCAAGAAATGTATGTCATTGCCATAAAGTGTCAAATTAAAAGGAAAAACTGGAAGGTAACCCCCCCTTACCTGTCCCAAGACCTCCCACCACCATATATAAATAAAAAAAAACAAAGGCGCCTGACTCTTTGTGCCCCAACCACAGGCTAGCTTGGCAACACAACACGCGGGCTGAATCACACCTTGACTCACTCGGTTACTCCGTAACGTATCACCAGTCGTATCAGGTTCTTCAGTACTCAAATGAATGGCTAATATGCATATCGCATGCAGATGATGGTGCTCCCCTATAGTGCTAGAACCACAAGGACTAGCCTCATCATGCTAAAAAAAAAAGCTAAATGACTGGTTTCTCTGGAGAATAGGGCTTCACTTGAACCTTGGTTCCCCTTATTGCAGTATGTGGTCTAGAGCACCCGCTCACACCCCCCCTTAACACTTTGCAGAGCATGTACTGCGGTCAGTTCAGCCCTAAGGCTCTCCTCAACCAGGCATGTATTCTAAAGTCTGGTGAAGAAAAGAAAAGATTGATTCAGTCTTGAAGGTCCATTTTCGAGCATGTTTGTTTTTCTCTCTAAAGAAAGGTTTCCCGACCAAAGGTCAAGGTCAGTTCATGACCGAATCACAAGATGAAGGCAGCAGTGAGGTCACACCGCCACCACTCACACAGAGCGATTGCACAAAACGAGAAAAACCAGAAGGGGAGTCGGGCCTGGTTTATCTCCGCCACCGGTTCTATTGAGAAACAAAACCACAAACACATGGATTCCTCTAAGTCAGTCTTCACACCCAGGAAAAGCGCTTAGAAGAGTGGGCGTTCTGTCAAGCGCTCTCCTCCACAAGTCCAGCACTTCAGCAGACAGCGAGCATCTCCGTGGCCACGGGCCATTCAATCAAATTTTTCTGCCGCAAAGCGCTATTCTGCCGGGGCCCTCGCACAACCTGAGAGAATTCACACGTCGGTGGTCCGCTATTAAACGCACCCAGTCCGTCGCTTTTGGTGTTTTAGACCGCCGAAGCAGAATCTGATTTATTACCCCAAAGCATGTAACGCGTCCAAGAGATCCGGGCACACATGTATAACATACAGCACAGATCAGGCAAGAGTGTGAGACTATTAACTAATATTCACAAGTAAATGCCCTAATTACATGAGAAGAGAGGAATGAAACAAAACTAGAATAGATACAAAGAGAACCAGAGACTCAAAGAGACTCAAAGTGATGAATCTGTTGAGTACACGTATTACACTACCCAGTAGCCATTTCTCAACACGATTACACAATAGACGTTTGAGTACGCAAATGAAACAGAAAGGAGGGGAAAAGAACAACAATTTTTTTTTTCTGTCACCTTCCCACTGACCCAACTGATTAGTGAGGTAACTTCATCACTTCTGGGTGCCACCTAAAAAGAACAGAAAAACCCGCTAACCCGAAACGAACATACAATAGATGCGAATGGGCAGAGGCTGAAGCGACTGTCCATTGACTTTTGTAAGTGTCTTTTGAGTCAACGGGCTTTCTGTGCCTTTCTAAGCCACGAGAAACATTTTGAAATGATTCTCCCTGGTAACTGATGATACAATACTGATGCAGTGGAAGGAGATAAGGTTGAAAAAACTATGATATTCCTTTAACCCTTCAATATCATTCAGTCCTGTTACAGTTCAGTACTGTTACTATTCAGTTCTGTCATTGTTTAATACTGTTACCATTCAATCCTGTCATTGTTTAATACTGTTACCATTCAATCCTGTCATTGTTTAATACTGTTACCATTCAATCCTGTCATTGTTTAATACTGTTACTTTACAGTCCTGTTGCCGTTCAGTACTGTTACCATGCAATCCTGTTACTGTTTAATACTTTTACCGTTCAATCCCGTTACCATTTAATACTGTTACCATTCAATTCTGTTACTGTTTAACGCTGTTACCATTCAGTCCTGTTATTGTTTAATTCTGTTACTATCCAGTCCTGTTGCTGTTCAATACTGTTACCATTCAATTCTGTTATCGATCAATACTGTTAACGTTCAATACTGTTACCGTTCTATACTGTTACCGTTCTATACTGTTACCGTTCAATACTGTTATCGTTCAGTACTGTTTACTGTATATTAATTATTTATTCCTAATACTGACTTGTTGCTTTTGGTACCTATACTGTTAGTTTTAGTTATTTATCTATGTATTGATCACATCCATTCTGAGTCATTATTAGTATCTCCTTAAATACTGGTGTTCTGGTACAGCTGATACATTCTCCAGTTGATCTCACACTGTATTTGTTATTCATTGGTTTTATATATTTGATACGTATGTTTAACACAGATAAGCATCTACAGAGCTGCAGATCTTATCTGGTTGCACTGTACATCCCTGTGTATTGCATGACAAGAAATATATTCTATTCCATTCTATTCTAACCTCAGCCTCCCCTGCTCGAAACTCGGCCTCAGCATTCTGTATGCAAAAAAGCAGAGCAGAGAAGTGCTGGGAGGCCTGATAAAGCAACCTTAAAGAGAGCACAGCCCCGGCGTCTCACCATCTTTCTGAGAAATGCTCCAAGTTTGACTACTGCGTGCGGCAGATCCACACCAACACAGCTAATTATCAGCCTGCGCCTCTGACAGTAACGGCGGCTGTTTGATGGTGTTATCGGCGGTAATTCCTGGTGTAGGTGGGTATTACTGTAATTAGGTGTCAATAGAGACATGCAAATTAATATGTGATAAACCAAAATAGCCCTAGCAAGCAGCTAATCTGCCTCCATTTCCTCAGCGGCGTTTAAAAGTGCACGGATTTGGAGATTTTCAACATTTTTAGTTCAGATGGAAAACACCGTCCTCGAGGCTCAGCTGAGCATTTAGAGCTCTTCTGAGCGGAACAGGTCACGCAAGATTGCCTGCTCGCATTTTTTTTTTCCTCTCCAAACATCGAGAGGCCCTGGTCAAAGGTCTAGTACCTGGGACCCCGCATCCTACTAGAACGTATCAGAGTTTATTTTAAGCCATGCGTTAAATAACACAGTCATTTCATGACTGTACACTTTGATTTATCCGACTGATATCTAGACTGACACAAATGTTTACAGTTGAAACACAGGCACGAGCCGGTGAATCCTTTGACTAAGTGTGTATGGCTATTTAAAGAGCCCTTATTACGCATTCTGTGTGTATTCCGTTTTTTCCTGACGTACATAGGGGTCTGTGTGCCAAAAACACAATTTGTTTTCACTCAAGTATTTTGCTGCCTCTCTTTAAACTTCACGTTTTTGTTGTTGTGCCTTCAGGACAAATGCACTCCGTTCTGATTGGCTGCCTTATTTTGGACCTCACTGAAAAGCCAATCCAGCTACATGTAACTTTAATGCGAATGGGCGGGGCTTAACTGACGTCTAAGTATGGAGATGTATAGAAATGTACTGGTTTTTGTGACATCACAAAGCAAAGCAGGCTGCTTTTGCAGCTTTGTTGCCACGTATGGATAGAATAGACCGCACAATCGTTTACTTAATGTTTTTATTTTCTGAAAAAATAGGAAATTACGTTTTCTATGATACACGCTCTTTAAGTTCAAATAAACTGATCACTAGTAAATGAATGATTCATACTGGTTTGACAGCAACTGACAACGACAAATAAATCCGAGACGCCAGACGCCAGTACAGTGTAAATTGTGGAAAGTAGTGGAATTAGGTTGTTGTGGTCTGCTGCCACCTTGTGGTAAAATAGGGAACTGCTGTTCAAGGAGGAAAGACTTTTGCTATCCAGCTTTCCTAAGGTCATGAGTCACTTGTAGTTATAAAGTTATAAAGTTAATCATCCATCAAGGAGGCCTGATAACCTTCCTGTAAAACATTTATATAGTGCAGGCCTGCAGTATCAAAGCTAAAGCTGCAGTTACTCCATTCACAAAACAATCTCAACCCAAAATCAACATGTAGTATAAAAATTGCATAAGGCCCAAACACTATATGGAAAAAAAGTATTGGGACACATCTCAGGGTTTGGGCTAGGAAAATCTTGATGCTCCAGCAGACCAAGACATTTTGGACAACGCCATGCTTGCAACTTTGTGAAGAGAGTTTTGGGAAGAACCTTTTCTGTTCCAGCATGACTGTGCCCCAGCGCACAAAGCAAGGACACAGCTGGATGAGTTCAGTGTGGAAGAACTTGACTGCCCCACACAGAGCCCTGACCTCAACCCCATCCAACACCTTTGGGATGAACTGGAACGGTGATTGAGAGTCAGACCTTCTCGTCCAACATCAGTGCCTGACCTCATAAATGCTCTACAGAATAAATGAACACAAAGTCCCACAGAAACTCCAAAATCTTGTGGAAAGCTTTTCAAGAAGAGTGGAAGCTGTTATAGCTGCAAAGTGGGACCAACTCCATATTAAAGTCTGTTATTTGAATGCAATATTAAAGTCCCTGTTGGTATAATGGACCATTGTCCATATACTATATATATATA
>JBBIGA010000083.1:8482312-8499757 GCA_037576975.1 Alestes dentex
TCTGTCTCTCTCTCTCTTTCTCTCTCTCTCTCTCTCTCTCTCTCTTTCTCTCTCTCTCTCTCTCTCTCTCTCTCTCTTTTTTTTTTCAGGAATCCCATTCCCTAAGAACTTCATTCAGATCTGCAAGAAAATCCTCTGTCGGCTCTTCCGGGTCTTCGTGCACGTCTACATCCACCATTTCGACCGCATCATCCTGATGGGCGCCGAGGCTCATGTGAACACCTGCTACAAGCACTTTTACTACTTCTGCACCGAGCTCAACCTCATAGACCGCAAAGAGCTGGAGCCACTGGTGGGTATACTAGCACACTCTCGTTCTCACTCATTCTCACAAAGAGCTGAAACACGCCGTTGACAAAGCTTATTATACATATACATCAAAAATTCATTTTTACTATCAACATGTCATTCACTGAAAACAGTTGGAAGTGCAGCGGGTGATATAGCTTTTAATGTTTCAGTGCAGCATTAGTAACAAAAAAGTACCACAAAAGTAACCTTGTGAAGTGCAGAGAAACACTCGTGTCCCATGTTCTTCCCACTGCTCCAAAATCAACAAGAACAAAAATCGACACGGATATCTCATAGATTATAAGGATGGGCATTTAAATCGTGCATTTTTAAACAAATAGTACTGATTATTTCAAAATATTTCAACTGTAAGGTATGAAAAATGTTTTAATGTACGTCTCCATCACATCACAATCAAGAATCAAGATGCAATCACAAGAGGTTACTTGTACCTAATATTTCATTAATTTAGTGACTTAACTCGACTACAAGTACTAGTTGACCTACAAAAGAGTAACTCAGTTACTGTTTGATAAATTGCGTCTAATATCACCAGAAACACACACACTGGTTTGTTTAGAGACAAAAGACTGGAGCTCAACAGTGAGAGCTGATCGACTGTTTATCTGTTTAGTAGGTGGGTTTTTACTGTAATCTGAATGAGAGTCGAGGCTGAAAGCAGATTAAATGCTCGCTGAGAGAGCGGCTCAGGGCCTCACTAGGGCAAAGAGCAGCCAGTATACATCAGCGTGGCCAGGCTTTATCTCATTGCTGCCCTCTACTGTTTACTCCACCGCGATCAAATATAGCACTGGTCAGTGATGTTTTTGTCTTTCTTTACTGGCACCTGAAATCAAAATGGGCTTTTATAACTTTATTAGTTTAAATCACTGCTCAAATTAAGCACAATGCATCACATGATGTCAAGAAAAGTCAAGTCAAGTAGGTTTATTGTCAATTCACCCATGTACACACAGTGCACAGTAAAACAAAACAATGTACCTATAGGACCATGGTGCAACACAAGAACAGAAACAGAAACATCACAAGACCAAGTGAAAAGAGGACGAAAGAGAGTACAAGAAAAATCACAAGAGCAACAAAACAACAGGACAAGACAACATTTAGTACAATTGATAATAGCTACAGCCTGAATGAATACAGTATTTTGATAGGAACTTTATTCCAGCAGCAGAGGGTTATGTGTGCAAAAATGCAGAACAATGTGTGCAAAATGCAGAACAAAAAAAATTAGTTTGTGCAAATATAGCAGCAACAGGACAGGGAGTGTGCAGTGTAAGTCATAGAAGGTATTTACAGGGGTATGTCATCTAGGACACAAAATTCCTGTTTATTTTGTAATATGGGCTCAGAATGATTGGGAAAAATAATATCAACCAAACAATATTTGTCTCCCCCTCCCACGATTCTCAGCTAGCTCAGAAACCCTCCCTGCTACTGTGTTTCACTCTAAAATATGTCAGACTACAGAAGAAAAAGATGATTTCCAATTCAGACTGGCTTTAACTGACTAAGTCGATTAGCATAGCTCTCAGCTAAGCTGTATTAAAATTTGCATCCTTGTTTTGGGCCATATCACGGTCCTGTTATAGAATCTTGCCCTTTCATATAGAAGGCAAAGGGGAATCGATCTCCCAGATTATTATATTCTTCAAATATATTAGACATACAATGCGGTGCAAAAATCTTGAGCTAACCCTCATTTCTTTATATTTTGCTTTAAATCACCTTTTTTGGTGCAAACTATTTTATGCCAGTCAAACTGTCTTATCTTTGGCATATTGAGTAGATTAAATTAAAGAAATGGGAACGAATGTTTCACTGTGACAGGCTGCAAGTGCCTAAAGATACAAGGAGCCAAGATAAAGGAGTTCCATCCACTCAGCATTGAGCACCACCAGTATACTGATCACCGCCTGATCATCTGGAATCATCTGCTTCTGTTTCTTCACTGGGTCAGGACTTCAGTTAGATGCTCTTTGTTCTGCTTCAATAATTCATACGGTCACTGTGTGCTTTAACAAACAAAAAATAGGTAACTGGTTAAGTTCAGGGACTGGACTGAAAATGAGAGCTTTTAAAAGTCCTCCAGGAAATAAGCCTGGAGAACTATTCCTCAGGACCAAATTAAAAATAGGAGAATTTTTAATTCATATTAAAGCAAAATATGAAGAAATGAATTGTGACTCGGGACGTTTGCAGAGTACTGCGTGCAACTATAAGAAAAGAAGTGTCCAGATGTTCTTTGTTGTTGACACAGATGTTAAACTGCAAACTTGTGACATGTAACATGTGATGTAGGCAAAAATCCATTGGCTTCTACTATACCCAAAAAAATTTCACCTCAAACAAATTTCCCCCAGCACCCCAGTCTAAGTCCGAAAACGTCTCTCTAAATGATCTCCGGTGGCCGGACACAAATGAGACGAAGGACAGTGCTCTTGTTAACCAGGCCAGCAGGAACAAAGACGGCTTTCTGCCCTTTATCATACGCTCTCCTCATGACCAAGCAGAGGGAGAGAACACAGCACAGCCGCAGCCACGCAGTAGCTCTAAAAACAGCCAGAACTACAGGCCCAGTGAAGTCATACAGGCCAGGCCCAGCGTCACCACCAAAAAAGATGAAAGGCTCCACTGTGTTATTTTAGGTCATGAACAAAAGTTGTGGCATTATGCACTGCACTTATTTGTCCTTGAAGTCTTCAAATTTAGCTTCTAGATTGAGATTTTTTTTGTGTTTAGACAAACAGGGACACTTCTTTATTACAGGGTGTCTACCTCTTTATTTAGTCTCATCTTTGTGTGTTTTCATACTGTTTCGGTTTTGTACTTTTAGGTATATTCATGTATAAAACAGGCCAAACATCATCATTACACATATATGCTGCAAATCTTACCTTCTTGCACTGTATATTCCTGTGTATTGCAATAACAATAAAGATTCTATTCTGTTCTACATGTGTAACACGTGTATGGGACATTTATATTACAAATAGGCACTTGCATACATTTAATACATCAGGCATTTAATTTTTTTCAATTGATATATATTATACATATTATAATACATAGAATACATACAGATGCACACATATATATATATATATATATATATATAGGAACAGTCCCTGTTGGTGTAATGCCCAGGTGTCTCAATACTTTTGTCCATAATGGGACATAATATTGTTCCATCTAGATACTTAAATTTATACTAGATGCGGCCTAAAATAAACATGTTCACACATGTACCCTCCTGAGAAAGCTGTGAGAAAAGGCCACTAAAAGCACATTTGCATCTTGAAACACATCCCTTAAGGACATGAAGAGATATCAAAAGCTGAACTTTAAATGAACTGAGGAATTAGAGCTGCCTGGTACATGGTGCTATGCCATATATCGGCTATAAGTGGGAAAACGGATCATTGAGTACAAGTTAATGAGGAAATATTAACACCCCTGAAGTATGTTGTTCGCTCAGGGCATTTTTAGAAAGTACTGCAGGTTTTTAACACATCCATTGCTCTTTCCAGGAAGCTGCTTTTTAATAAGATGTTGGATGAAATGCACTGCCTATCAAAATCCTGCACACAACTGGCATTTAAAAATGTTATAATCCAAATGGATAATCCAGCTTTTTGCTGGTTTACAGTAACTTTACAATGACTAGGCTGGTTTATTTTGAAGATAATTGAAGTGTCACACATGTAAATGTCTGTGACAGCGATACCTTGGGAATAATCCCAAATACCATCCATTTATCCTTTTTGTTTGGATGATAGCACAATTTTTTTTCAATATGTGCTTTTAACATTAAGCTGTTAAATTGTTATTTAAGAAAGAACTGTTTTTCATTCCAGGGTATACACCTTGATAAACATGAAGCTGAACGTTAAAGCTAAAGGTAGCCAAAGGATTAGAACAAAGTTGCTTTAAGCTAAGACCTCGTTAAGTACGACATAATCCAAATTTAAAAAGACAGCTGGTTGTCTGCACACTTTGACTGGCTGTCGTTATCGTAGAGCAGAGTACGACACTACCTAAAATGATATTACAGCAACAATATTTATATATTTTTTTACAGCAATAATAATGATATTTTGTAATATTTATACAGACAGCATGCACACAGAGATTGTTAGAATCAGCTATAAGGCCTTTTCAGAGCTGTCAGAATAAAATTAGACAATCAGATATTTGTCAGATCAAATGAAACAATGCACAGTTACTTGTAAACTGTTGCGCCTTCTAGTGCGTTCCAGGCCAGTAAGTCAATAACATACTACACAACAGCTAACTTTACCAATGGGAGTTACCAATGGAAACCAATTTTTGGCTTTAGTTTGAGTTTTAAAGGATTTTGGGAGCACTATATGGACAAAAGTATTGGGACACACCTGTTTTTCAGGGTTTGACCTACGCCCCGTACTTCCAGTAAAGGACAATCTTAATGCTTCAGCATACCAAGACATGTTGGACAACGCCATGCTTCCAACTTTGTGGACCCAGTTTGGGGAAGAACCTTTTGTTCACAAAGAAGGGTCCATAAAGACGTTGCTGGATGAGTTCGGTGTGGAAGAACTTGACTGGCCCGCACAGAGCCCCGACCTCAACCCCATCCAACACCTTTGGGATGAACTGGAATGGAGATTGTGATCAAGGCCTTCTCGTCCAACATCAGTGCCTGACCTCATAAATGCTCTACAGAATGAATGGGCACAAATTCCCACAGAAACTCTCCAAAATCCCATGGAAAGCCTTCTAGGAAGAGTGGAAGCTGTTCTAGCTGCTAGGGGGGTTCTTTTGTCCATATGGTGTACATTACTACAGTGGGAACATAAAGGCACATTATGCTTGACTTGTTGTGAAAATCTGTTGCAGGGCTTCAAGCTGTGCCCCCTGTGTGTATACAAAATGTAATTATGATGTTCCACTAATGCACGTCTTTCTTTTGGGGTTCCAGAAAGAGATGACATCACGGATGTGTCATTAACGGATGCATTCTCACGGACGCTAATGGACCTGAGAGACTTCTCTGTGGAGAACGAAAGCTACTTTGATGCGGTTGGAAGTCCAGCAGCAGAAAAGACTGTGAAACCCAAGGACGTTAGTGTTAAGCTGGAAATGGTGTTAGATCTCTGCTAATGAGGTCTGATGAACCAAGAGGAAGGGTAGTGTGATCACCTGCTTTCTCACCAAAACCTCTCACTCAACACGCACCGCTGTTCACTAATGTTCCCTGTGTGTAACAGCACAATCTGGTGGTTAAAAAGGCACATTCACATTGTGCTGTCGAATTAGGCCACAAGGTGGTGATCTAAAACAGAAAAACAGCTTTCTGTGCACTGTTGAGAACAAATGAAACTACTATGCAACATACAGGGTGGGGGATAGTTATATTTCATATGAAATAATACTTTTAGGCTTCTAAGGACTCATATTTCCTAATTTTACTGCAGTGACATTGTGGATAAATGATTTAATCCCTTCTTTGGCGCAAAACTTTGACAATAACAGTGTATGAGTGCTTAACTTGAATCATTTAATGAATTTGCGGTGTTTGGAGACCACCAAACACCAGGTTTTATTCCTAATCTGAAACATACCCCTAGTTCTAAATGTAAGGCGGGATGTTTTAGTGACTATGATTCCAAATGTGGTTGGATTTGCAGTGATTTGGATGATATTCAGTGGATTAATAGGTTTTTGGATCAGTGGTCAGAAACTAATACATAAACTTTACAAGTGACACTTTTCTGAAATTCCTCTGCAGTGCAATTTATGTGTGTGAGTGTGTGTGTGTGTGTGTGTGTGTGCACGCATGTGTGTGTGGAGGTTCAGAATCAGTCTCCGCACTGTCAGGCGACCCCGCATTCCTCTTTATGGACCAACGTAACTGTGTCCAGGAACAGCAGACCTCCAGGTCTGTTTTCAATTCGATCTACATTGTTTGGAAGCAGGATTTAGACCTAAATCCCCAACTGAAGCTTATAATTTCTCCTGTAACCACTGAGTTCAAGTTTTAAACATTCTCTCGACTGTCATTTTCTTCTCTCTCACACCCTCAGCCTCCTGTGTTTGATAAACATGCATCTGTCCATGTGAATTCCACAGCTGAAGCAATAAAGATGATTTCAGGTTTGTTTCACTACAGCCTGTGTTGATTTATGAGATTACGCAAATGCTTAAGATTTTGAGGAGAGTTCGACACTCCTTCTATGAAATCAAGTCAAAAATGTTTAACATGCTTTATAGTGTCTCAGTGCCTTCCTGAAGAATAAAATAAATAAAAGGCGCGTGTATGGAGTTCATTCTTGACAAAAGCTTTCAATAAAATGATAAAACCTCTAAGCAAAATATTAAGATTAAAACAATTAAAAAATGAAAATATAATTCAAAGGAATTTATGATAAATGTCAAGTATTTTACTGAGTATTTTCACCGTCTTTACATTCTTCTTTTTTATAGATTTTGAAGGTATGTTCTTTTTCCTGAGGTATCTCTCCTTTGTTTCAGCAGTCTTTCTTTTGCTACTGGGTTTAGAATCATTTTCACAGCTTGGAGGGTACTTAGAAGAAGGTGTTGACCTTAAGTGTCTGTTGTACCACTTTCTTTGAGTGACAGGTCCATTGACCCTTAGCCACACCCACTGAGCAGGTCCCAAATATGGTAAAGCGCATCATGTATCATGTTTCATTGGAATTGTTTTTAATTCTTGTACATTATTATAGTATGAGTGTGTTTCACCATAAGTATTTATCTAGACTTCAGATAATGTTATAATACTAGACTTAAACGTGGAAATGTGAAAGTGTTAAAGTATAGCTTACCAGTAAAGGTGCAGTTAATTGTATAGACTAAAAAAACAATGGAATTCCTGTAATGTTTTTAGCTCTATGATTACAGCTAAAGTTTTTCTTCACTTGGAACTGTTATTTTCGAACTGCATATAAGTTTTTATTTTTTCTGTTTTAATTGAGTGATTGACTGAACTGAATATAGTGCTTGTCACTCCATGAACTGAAGAATAGTTTCTGCAGTGCAGTAGTAGTAGTTTCCTTTCTCTGTCCTCAGAAGTACAGAAAAATCAAGACTGCATTTCTTGCTTGCAGCTCTTGCAAAATCTCCAAATCTCCCCGTCTCTCCTTTAAGCTCTTTATCAGAAACACTCTCGTTGATTGTTTGTTGTGGATCAGCACAAGTAGCTAAAACAAAAGTGGGTTTCTCTTAAACGATCAGCCTGTTAGAATCCCTTTGTAGGGTATCTAAGATGACCTCTATACACTTCAGAGTAAGATTAGACCTTTATTTATCTACAGAAAGGTTTGGGGGAGTGATTTCACTGTGGGTAAGCTTTGGCTAAGCTGTATATATAAGACATGGGTGTTCTCCAGCTTGTAGCTTCATTTGTAGGTAAATGTTGAACAGAAATGTCTGAAGGACCCGAGAGAACCAAGATTTGTGGGTCAACATTGTCCTGAAGTTTCTGAGGGAACTGAGAGAATCAAGATTCTTTTTTTGAAGGCTTCAACATCCAATCAAGCCTATGAAGTCGGTTTGGTTTCCTCTTTATAGAGGTGCTCAGCAATGCTGTGGTTCTTGTTCTTGTGGATCCAGCTAGAAGCCAGAAGTCAAAGTGGGCGACTGTAGGCTAACCCAGCAATGGGGGAGAAATTTGTGTCGTCTGGGCCGCCGGTATGTGTCCAGATCCTGTCCACAGTTGCCCTGGTGTGTTTCGGCCTGTACTGCATCGTTAAGGGAGTGTCCTTTGGCTTCTTCAACTGGTGGTACATCCTGGGGGCTGGCTGCTTTCTGACCACAGCCTTCGCCGCCTTCCGTGTCTATGAAGTGTGTGTGGTCATGGCGCGGAGCGAGATGGCTCAGGCTGAGCCCTGTGGGACAGTGCCCTGAGGAACTTGTATCTAAAACCAAGCCAGAAGCTTTAGAGCTTATGCTTAGTTCCTAAAAAAGTACATGGTCAATCTTCTGGACCACTGAAGTGGACGTTCATGGAAGGACCATAACTTCAACTCCAGTTTGGACAGATGAGCCAAGCTTCTTCGCCACTTGTAAGGATGATTTGAATGGGGCTGTGTGAGGCATGGGTGCTCTCTAATTCTAAAATTAATGTTATGGGTTATCTTGCACTATACTCGCTGAAGGATCCAGGAGAAGCATTTCAGATTATTCCTATTCATGCTGCATTGTACAAAAAAATTACATACAGCCTTCACTGCATCTACAAGGTTTATGAGGTCACCTTAGATGTGTTACATGTTTTGGTTGTAGTTTGGGGAATTCGGAGAAGGGAATCTGAACCTAGGTTAGATCTCCTGCATTGCTGGGGTGGGAATTCATGGACAGCCGAAAGCAGTTTTTAAGGAAGACCAAGTTCAGCCTCCTAATGAGTAAGCTGACGGTGACCATGGCAAAAAAAACCTAAGAGCTTCAGGAAGGACCACTGAGAGGAACCAAGACTCAAAAAAAGAAATTCCCTAAGAGAGGGAGAAAGAACCCCCGAGAGAACCAAGACTCAAAAGAAGAAATTCCCCAAGAGTGCCAGGAAGATCATCTGAGAGAACCAAGACTCAAAAGCTTGACAGCTGAAGTTTCTTCAGTTTCGATGATTATTCATGAATTGTGCAAAACAGTGCTCGAACATGGATGTAATATGAGTTTCTGCAGATCAGCTCCATTCACCCCTAAAATGTAAGCCTTGACGAATATCACACTGAACCAAGAAAGAATTCATGTCTTTATATTGTATATCTGTCTTGTGTGTATTGTATGTATATTATATGAGATCAATGTTTGATAGGTTATTGTTTACATATATTTTATTTCACTGTCATAACGAGCTGTAATTGAGTACAGCCCAATATCACACCCTCCAGTATTGGGCTTTTAGAGTTCCTTTTACATAATTATAGCTTCATCTGCTTCCTGCTTTCTTGTTGCTTTCTCTTTCTTATTAACCAATAGCTTATCCAACCTTATTCTGCATTTTTGCTTCACATTATCCGACTTATTTCATAACAGGCCCATCCTTACCGCTTTTCCCACGGCAATGAAAGTAGAGTCTGAGTTTCCAGTATGTCTTGCCGTAACTGTTCAGATGCGTCTCCTTTTCATCTGCATAGACGTTAGCAAAAGTTTGAATGCCCCTGGTCATGTGACATTTTTATTGATTATTTTTTAAAGTAAAAATAAGTACTGGGGGTCTTCGGGTTATGACGCTCAACACACGATGTTTCGAGTTTATAACGCACACTCCTATAAAAACTTGAAAAAGAGACTAATTTCTACTAATGTCAGTTTAACACACCTGAAAAATAGTCTAAAATGTACAGTAACTTCTGCACAGGCACATTTCATGTGTGTTTCCCCAATGTGTTAAATTTAGCATTCAAAACATATGCATTCAAATTGTGCAGGAGTGTGTTATAGGATATGTACTTATCTCAAAACATCACTTGACCAGGGGTGCCACAACTTTTGCATACAACCATATGCAGCAAAAACCAAAATATAAAGTAGATATCAGGCCTGTTCACAGCTACTGACAGCATGACTGGTACTGCGGTGGACTGAACAGTGTGCAGAAGTTCATTGCTTAGCTGATGTGGGACCCAAATCTTTCAGAGAGTTCTGTCTAATGTCTTTACTAGGAGTAAAATGTAGACGACTGAAGTGGGACATTTCACAGGCACAAAAGAACAATATTTCATTCTTCATCCAGCCAAATACTGATTTCCAGACACGCTTAGAGCTTTACACTCTTTTTATTAGGGGGACCTGAACCTTCATATCACTCTAATAGAAACCCTTACGTTGTAGTTTCTCCAAGCTGGTGTAGAGACGGTAGCTCATCGCATACACTAACTGCAGTTATTATGAAATTACCTGCAATTATACTTCAGAATGTTACAGTATAATGGAATTTCAGTGAAGCATGTTAAAGACAAATGCAGATATGCTGTTTATAAAACATTTCCCACCCATGAAATGCATTTGACGCAGTTTTACTTTCAAGAAGACTGTAGTATTGACACTGAAAACACCAGTATTTATTTCATCAACGGTCAGAACTGCTCTTATTTAGACATTTTGTGTCGTAGACCACTCTCACATTACATTACAAAGAACAGCCTAATGCTTGTTCTAGATGCTTCCTAGTTAGCTGCTAACTTTTGACATGCTAACACTAGCCTCTAAATACTGCAAACTTAATTGCTTGGAAGCAAGATTGTATCATTTTATAATATATAATAGGCTTATATTGCTATAGCAAGAAATGGCCCTGGTGTGGCTGGTGGCCTAGTGGTTAGGGGGTTGCCCTTGTGATCAGAAGGTCATGGGTTCAAATCCCAGGATTGCCAGTGGCACCACTGAGGTTCTTTTGAGTAAGGTACCTTCCCCACACACCACTCCCCGGGTGCTGTTTCTGGCTGCCCCCACTTCATTTGGTGAATGGGTTAAATACAGAGAAGAATTTCACACTGTTCACACTGTGTGCTGTGGTGTGTTCATGTATGACGGATGGTCACTGTAAGACAGGTGTTTCCAATATAGTGGCCAATACATGGAAGTACAAGGTTGGTGGTTCTAATAAAATGGACAGTGAGTTGAAGGAATTAAATATGAGGCTCTCTCTTTTTTATACATTCTTCTCCGCGTCTAGTTTTAGTGTTGCTTGACTGGGTTGTGATAGCACCAGTATTTCACAAGCTAGAGTTTGCTCACCAACATGACATTATTTCACAATATGATGTTTATTGGTCCTTTTAAAGTCATCAGAGTAAAGTTTATCCACCATGTTTGTGCAGTGTGTCATGGACACTTGCTCTCCAAAATCTTTCAACAGAAAACAAATATGGCTGCCATCTCCAGCTTAGGATTTTTAATGTACATCTACAGTCTTGGCCTGAAGCTAGTTTACTACTGTGACACAACACTCACCCAAAGCCTTCCAGGTCAACACAACTGCACACCAACATCACATTTTACAGACATTTTCACACTAACAAAACAAGAATAAACAATGACATTCGGTATGATCTAATACTTCTCTGTTAGTAATCATACAACTGGAATACACAATGTGTGCAAAAGAACTGTAGTCCGTGAATCCCGATCTTAGGATTACATAAACTTTGATACCCTTATGATACATGTCCACCACACAGGAGTGCAGTAGCACGCAGTTTCTCCGCAGTGGAGGCTAACAGCGTTAGCTTAGGTTCAGCCAGCCTCCTCAGCAGAGCAGTCAATGCCCGCATAGGTGAATTTCTCATACAGCGTAGTGTTTACATACGTCTGGTGGAGGGAGAGAGGAGAAATATGTTATTGCAGACATCGATCTACACCTTATCCGGCACTGCAAATGCTATGCTGGAAGATGGACTAGCGGCTATTTCTTGAAAAAACATTACTTTGCATGTTAATACAGTATTTATTTCTATGTTGCACTATAAGAAAACAATTCTTGAACGTTCCTTAAAACGGAAAACTACCTGCTATCATGTTAGAACTTTACAGAAGAAGCAAAAACCTTCTTACAAATGATCTTAATGTAAAAACATATTTTTATGCAATTAGTTGGTCCATAAAATTAATCATGTGATTCTTACCGTAATGTTAAGCCTCGAAAATTATGAAAAAATGGTTTCTTCTCACATTAACAATGTCCAGAGTTCGCTAGCATATGCTGCATGTTTAAGTGTTTAAATAACGGAAGAAGCATCTTTGCAACTTGATGTGGTTTTAGACAAGAGTGTAATGATTTTGCATGCAGTTAGCACAGTGTTAATTGGTGGGAAAAGCTTCCATTATCAACATTAGCCTTGTAGCTCCAGTGCAAAACTGAAGAAGCTGGTCTGTGGACACCAAACATGTCTTTGCTGGTTGATTACATCTGGGGTAAGAGTGAAATCGAACGCATTTGATTTTTGACTGTTAAGTCAAATTTCATTTAAATGAAATGCCCTGCCAAGTTTACCTTTCTCTCCTCCAGCATGCGGTTGAGGGACACCAGGATCTGAGCGAATGAGGGTCTTTCATATGGTTTCTCTCTCCAGCACTGCCTCATCAGCTCATAGCTACAGAGAGGGAGAAAGACAGAGGGACAATTCAAGATAATTCAAGTTGGCAATCCAGTCCTTTTGTAGAAAACAGTTATGGTCTAAAATTGCACACGCTTACACTTCGTCATCACAGTTGAGGGGTTTCTCCAGGCGATAGCCCTGGGGTAACTTTTCATAAAGCTCAGCACAGGTCATGCCACAGTATGGCGTCCCACCTGCAGACAGGCATTAAAACAAAATGCATATTAATGTAATTCAGTCAAGAGCAGCAAATGCTAATCAATTAAAATGAATTATTAATGTGACTGTGACACATTTCTCCAAGACTAAATACACTGGATTTCTCCAGGACCAGACTCAAATTCTCTTTACTGAAAGTTTGTGAGATATCAGTGTCCATTTGAAAAGACTTCATAGTGTGAATGTACCTAAACTCACCACCTCCCAAAGAAGCACTCCATATGACCACCTGAGAGGAAAAGGGAAAGAGACCTGATCATCTGATTATCAAACCACAAAGTGACCATCTCTAAGGCCTTGTTCACGTTTTTTGGTTTCTTTGATCCCAGAGGAAATTGATTGAGTCCTCTGCATTTAACCCATTCATCCAAGTGAAGCAGTGGGCAGCAGTGTGTGGGGATGGTACCTTGCTCAAGGGTACCTCAGTGGTGCCACTGGCAGTCTTGGGATTCGAACCCACAACCCTCTGATCGCAGGGGCAACTCCCTAACCCAGCTGCTCCTTTAACATCTTAACACCATGATCCGATCTTGGTCTTGGCAATTAAGTAAAAGAGTTGGAAATATGAATTCAAATCACTGTAAAACTAAATGAATACACAAAGCTCCCTTTGAGGTTCTTCAGTGAGCCACACTAGTGGGACCCTTTTGAAATGAACCCATTTGAAATGAGCAGTTCTCTAAGGAACTAAAAACAACTTGGAGCTGAAACATGGTGCTTGATGGAACCTGGTGAGGTAGCCAGAAGTTTCCGCAAGTGAAAATGTGGAACGCTCTGTAGCAGAGAAAGTTACATAGTCAGAATTATTCACGGTGGTGGTGAATGGAACCAGACATCTCAAGAGTTTAGTGCCTCCAAAAGCTCCCTCATAAAAAGCCATTGCATGAAATCATTGATTCATGAGACATTATTAATTGATTATACTGAAAATGTTTTGGATGAAAATACATTATTAAGAATCCATTCATGGCCAAGAAGTGCATACAGGGTGGGGAAGTTTTCCAAAGAAACCTTTTTTTCACCATTTTATCATCATCAGTATTCCACATAAAGGTTCATGGGTTATTAAAGACAGTAAATTAAATGGCCATATGGTTCCTTTCACCGCCACCTGAATCAGTTTCAAACTAACCAAACTAAATGTGTCTCATTGTTGGATCTCATTGATTGAATTAGGCACTCCATTTTTAAAACCTGTGGAAGTTCCTTTTGCGTGCAATACAGACAATAACATCATGCAGGATTTAATTTAATTGCAAAGCATGAACACCCCCTAGTAGTTCCACTGAAGGTTACTATGAGCACAATCACTTTTCCATTGAAAGCTCTGGGTACAAAAACCCGAGACTCTTACACATCACTGTTGGTTGTATACACGCTGTAGTTCAGAGACTCGATGGCCATCCATCGTACGGGTAAGCGACCCTGTAGACACAAAAGAGAAACAATCAGTTCATCGCAACCAACATGAGAACAGATGATCATGCTAAATTGTCATATTAGCTATGCTCATTATAGTATTTGTGTTTTATTTTCTAAGACATTAATTACCATTGTCTTCTTCACGTACACCTCCTGCCCTCGCGAGAGGCCAAAATCTGCAATCTTTGCCACAAAGTTCTCCCCCACTAGGATGTTTCTGGCTGCTAAATCTCTGTGGATAAACTGCAGAACAGACAAATTTCAATCAGTTATATTTGACATCAAACAGAAAACGCACACATCCTGTTTTTGGATGGATCATTATGAGTTTTATATGGGGTTCCTGTAGATTGGTGTTCCACTTTGGTGGCATGACATATTAAAGTACCTTTTTATTAAGTCAATAGTTAATATTTTAAAAAATGAAGTATGGAATCCAATGCCTCTTTTTTTTACTGTTTGAGAGTCACCACACTGGAGCTATCATTAGGAAACAATTAGGATAATCAGCATGCAGTCACTAGGGTTACATAGTAAGTTGAACTTAACTGACAATTGAGTTCTAACATTAGTAATGAAGGCTCATGAAAACATTTAAAAGTTTAAAGGCTGTGGCTGAGAACACGTGACAGGTTTTTGTGGCAGATCATTGCAAACACTTAAAATGCAATGGTTGACACTAGTAATAATTATATTGGCTATTAAAGACAGCATCAGTTCATGATTTAAAAGGGCAGAGTGCTTGCTGTAAAAAATAAGGAGTGGATTACTGCTACAGAGGACACCTGGTGGTGCTCACCTGTTTCTGGCTCAAGTAATCCATCCCTCGAGCCACATCTGCAGCAAAGTGCAACAGCTGCTGTGAGGAGAGTGTGGACGCTGTGCTGTTGGCGATGGCGAAGGCCGGGTCAGTCTCCAGCACCCTGCTCTTCCTCAGGAAGTCCAGCAAGTTGCCATGAGGAGCGTATTCAATAGCCAAATACAGATAACCTGAGGAGGAGACATGGAGTCAGCATTTAGTGATCTGTCACTGAACGTTTCATTTATTTTAAACTGGGACTGGCATATAAACTATTTAGCCAAAAGTTTTGGGACACACTTGTTTTTCAGGGTTTGGGCTCCTTACTCCCAGTTAAGGCCAACCTTAATGCTTCATTTTGGATAACGCCAAGCTTCCAACTTTGTGGACACAGTTTGGGGAAGAACCTTTTCTATTCCAGCATGACTGTGTCCCGGTACATAAAGCAAGCTCCATAAAGACATGGCTGGATGCATTCAGTGTGGAAGAACTTGACTGGCCTGCAATGAGTCCTGCCCTCAACCCCATCCAGCACCTTTGGGATGAACTGGAACGGCCACTGCCAGCCAGGCCTTCTCATCCAACATCAGTGCCTGACCTTATAAATGCTCTACAGAACGAATGGGCACACATTCCCACAGAAACTCCAAAATCTTGCGGAAAGCCTTCCAAGAAGAGTGAAAGGTGAAGGGGGGATCAACTGCATATTGAAGTCTGTGTAGTTGAATGTAAGTCCCCACTGGTGTAATGGTCAGGCACCCCAATACTTTTGCCCATATAGAGTGGCTAGCTAACACACGAACTCTTTTTACACAAAGATGGTTATAACTGTAGGATAGAAGATGTTGTTTCCTTAAGAATTTCAGTAAGGAGAGCGCTACTAAAATCAAATTTGGTTAATTTTAGAAGTTTCTTTGCACTACTCTGGGATAGGGGAGGTCTAACTTATTCCTCAAATGTTAAAAAGTTTGCAGGATCAAAAAGAGCTTAGACTCCAAAATTACACCCAGGTTTGGCAAACAGATACATAGTTTCTCACAAAACAGCCTTATCTCAATTGTAGTGCCAAGAATCACTATTTTTCTTCATTAGGTGGATGAAATTTGTGAGAAGTATCTGTCACACATAATACATAACTGGTTATAGAATTGTTTTCTTCTGTAAGAGATTGCAGTGGAACCCACACCTCTATGTTCACAGGCTCCTAGCAGGTTGATGATGTTTGGATGATGGCCCAGTTTACACAGCACTTCCAGCTCCCCCGCAAAGTCCCTGTGGTCGTCCTTAGAGGCGTATTCTGAGAGACAGGGAAACAAAGAGAATTAGTGTAAAACTGAAGATGCACTGAAACAGGCCACAAGCATAAATTCTCATGAGGATAATACTGGTGGCCCGGTGGTTTGGGAGTGGCCCCTATGTTCAGAAGGTTGTGAATTCGAATCGCAGGACTATTATTCCTGGTAACACTGAGGTCCCCTTGAGCAAGAGACCGTCCCCACACACTGCTCCGCAGGTGCCCCTCATTGGTGGCAGCCCCCTGCTTCACTTGGTGAATGGGGTAAATGCAGAGAAAGAATTGTTGCTGTGGTGTGTTCACACGTGACTGTAAGGGGCCAATTTACTTTACTATCATTCTCAGCAGAGGCCGCCACATCATATTGCACATACTAAATCCAAATAACATTCTGACCTTTCATCCTCTTGATGGCAGCGTCCATCCTCAGGCCGTCCTTCTTGATTCGAGCTTTCAAAACTTGGCCGAAGTTGCCTTCTCCGATCACGTCCTGGAACTTGATGTCGCTCCACTCCAGCATGGGATAGGCGACGGACTGCGTGGAGTTCCGGGCCTTCTTAGGCATCGTCAGAGAGGAGGAGTTAAACTGGACCACGGGTTCCTCTCTCTGAGGGATTAGAGCCACCATGTTACAGAACAAATATGCTGTGGGAACATTTTTTTGCGTATTAGACAGGAAATAAAAACAGAAAGGCATTCAAACTATTTTTAATTTATTCTTCTCACTGTTTTGATCACTGTTTACTCACTGTTTACTTGCATAGGAAATAGTGTAAAAATAACATAAGAACAGGAACTTTTTTATTTTTTATAATAATCGCAAAGGCCATTTCTTATTATTTTGTCATTTTTTTTTTCTTTATTTACTTACAGTATTTTATATTTTTACCTGAATTTGTATATTATTTTATGCAATGTCTAAACAAAAAAACATGATTTCCTTTCTTTGTCATTTTTAAAATATTTTGTTTTTCAATTAAATTTGTAAAAAAAAAAAAAAAGTTAAAAAAAAATTAAGAGAACCACAGTGCTTGTAAAAGGTTCATGTAAATACATTTAGGCCAACTCATTCTGTGACTCAGGTTTGTTTGTTCTATATTTGTAATTATTAAATTAATACGAAACAAACATTATAATGATCATTATAGTTATAATATTCAGGTTTTAATACTCTATGAGTAGGTTTGAATACCTTCCCAACCCTCATCTCCACACACACACACACACACACACACTTACACACACACACACACACACACACACACACACACACACACACATACACACACACACATACA
>JBBIGA010000083.1:8499857-8520002 GCA_037576975.1 Alestes dentex
AAACACACACACACACACACACACACATATATATATATATATATTTTTTTTTTAATATTTATATAATTTGTTGGCAAAAAGATAAATCATAAGTTCTCCTACGTCTTTGGTTAACACCCTTACTTGAAGCTAATGACAATTCAGCAAAGTCTTTACTCTTTTAACTGAAGATAAGGGCAACTATCACCAGAATGTAAATTAAAATGGTATACTGAAATGCTGATTGCTATATTGAGAATTGTTGAGACAGCTTACAGTGTATGAGCAAAGATCAGGGAAGTATTTCATTTCATATCACCCTGGGCAACGGTTCCAGTCATCTCAAGAAAATGAACAACAGCCAGTTCTGTTGGTTCCATTTGGGTCAGTTCGTGATTGGCCCAGTGGAAAAACACCATAGTTGATCATCAACAATCATAGTCATCCAATGTATTTGCCAATGTATTTGTGTAGACAACCGATAGCAAGCCACATCAACCTCGCTACACCCGATGTACAGTGTTACAGATCAGTCACATCTAAAGAAAGGCTCCAGTAAAGCATATTTCTAAACTGGACGATTTAATGAGTACTTACTCAAAGCTGATAAACTTAGATTTGAATTAAGCTGCCTATAAAAAATAAATGCACAGCGCTCCAAATATGTGTGTGTGTGTGTGTGTGTGTGTGTATATATATATATATATATATATGTGTGTCTGTATATACACACACACACACATAGCCTTATATGAATAGGTAGCGTATGTTCATATGGTTCCATTCTTGACCATCTAAAGACAACTCTTAACTATTTCACAGTCTTCTCCATACCCCTGCTATGTGTTCTAATATTTAAATATAAAGTTTTTTTAAACACAAGAACGAGGGTGCACACATTTCCCACTGGAGTCATGTCTAATCTCTGTGGCAAGTGCAGCATGCCTGTGGAATGTTGAGTAGGAGAGTGCCCATGAACAGGAAGTGAGTCAGTGATGGAGCCATGAAGCCCTAATGGTGGGCTGCAGGAGACAGGAAGTAGAGCTCAGTTTCTGGGGCCCTGTAGGTTATCGATGAGGATCTTATTGTACTCCGCTAGCTGCCTATTGACATTCTTCATCATGGGCCGGTAGTCGCTCTCCATGCCCTTAGAGGCGATGACTGGTGAGGAGGTGTTAGGGAAGGACGAGGTGCTGTTAACTGAAACCACCTGTCTACATATGACCCTTGTCCTCTTTTGATTAAACACCAAAAATTCCATCACATGTTACTCAAGGGCCTCTCAGTTGCTAGTGGACCCTGTTTATGTGCCCTGTTTTCTTTAGGCCATTGTCGCTAACAGTGCAGCTAATGGAAGTTACCATTTGAAAACCAGCATCCCCAAATCATCACAACTTACCTCCACAAACACACAAACTGCATGGAGATTCTAAGTAATATTAAATAAAATTGCATATGTGGTTTCCAACACTATATGTGCGCATGAGCTGCTGAATTATTTGTATCATTTTTTAAGCAAGTGTTGCCCCATCAAAAACACTATGGCTCATTTTGAGAGCTATTTTCATGTTGGGTTTTTTTTTAAGTGTTTTACAGAACATTTGGAGGACATTTTAAGAAGAATGTAACAGCGTTTCACCAATTTTCAATTATTTACTTTATTTGAGTTATTGTCACTTAATTCAAGCCACAGTGCCTTAAACTAATAAAATCTTTACAGACTGTGGCGAGAGTGTGATGATTTAGGCATGAATTTTGCACCAGGCTACCGAGTGGTTATAAGCTTCCATCAGTGGATAGCTATGTTAGCACTGTAGCTCCAATACAGAGCTAAAGAAGGAAAGTAAGTCTTAGCTGACAGACTACATGTGAATTTTGTCTTTAAGGCTTTTTTTTTAGTCTAAAACAGCATAAAAAAAACTTCATATGAAGACAAGAGAAAAATGTGAAAGGATACATTCTTTCATAACGAAGTTGTTCTGTTCGTGGTGCTGCCACTTCCTTTCCAAATTTCTCAGCTGCAGAAGAAATGGAAAGTTAAAATTTTCATTTTTATATTATATGGGTTCACAGTAGAAGGCTTCACTGTGGAAACACAATTCGAGAATTAAGTTAGTAAAGGTTTTCAAAATATCTCTCTTTCTGAAACTAATTTTTGTCTAGGGCTCAGTTCATGGCGAGTTGGGGCAGATTGCTTCTGAGGGTGTGTGAAATGTGCCAAAAATTGTGGGCGTGGAGGTCACATTCATCTCTCTTTCTCTCTCTCTTGCTTTATCTCAGCAGAAAGATGGTATAAATGTGCTGCCTGGACAGAACCACTTCCTCCGCAGATAGGCACAGGGGTGTTTTGCCAAGACTGTTATAAAGACAGTAAGCACTAACCTTTAGCCTAAATAAAGCTATAGAGATCAGGATATTATAACACACCCTGACATAAAGTATCACGGGGACAATGTAGCATAAAGCTGCTGATTCAACTTCAAAGAGGGCCCTGGTTTACCAAACTTGTGGACTTCATTTTTAGATGTATACAAATGTTTCACATTTTAATTAATGTTCTAAAAAATCATGAATAATGGACCAACGGAAATGGTCCAACATGACTTTAGGCTGAAAATGCATTAAAGATTTGAATGCTTTTTCATTTTCCTATAATGTTGCTGTTTCAGAAATATTAAGTGTGACAGAAGCCTGTGTGTGTGTGTGTGTGTTTCTGACCTGTGCATGTGTCTCATTCTCTTGCAGCTGTGCTGTCAAAGCTTCATATTCTTGGTTCATCTTGTGCATGACCTTCTTGAAAGTGTCTCTCCTCTCTGATAGAGACACTTTGTCTTCCTGCAACCTCTGAAAACACATTACATATAAAACTACATACTTGCGAGACAGATGCTCCTCTGTCCTTATCTCTGCCGAAATATATTTGCAAATGAGACTTCTAATATTCTATTTTTAGGCTATTTACATTCCAGTGCCTGACCTATTTTGTGATTGATATCAGTACTGATTTTTAGAGAGCTGAGAAGCTGAATATTTCAGTATCAGCCATTATAACGGTGCTTTACTCTCATACATAGTTGTCAATCAACTATGACTCATGAAATTATGAAATTTCTTGGTAATATTTCTTAACTTCAAACAAACAGCAGAAACTCAGTGTTACAAACATATTATAGTACTTGGTGAAAAGTCAAAACATTAGGTTCGGACACATTTTACATGCTTTTGTTATTCTAATCTTGATGTTTGTTTTGCGGACAAATTTACAGTGTAAGTCACAAAGAGTGAACTACATTAGGTTCTTGGGTGCCCTATTTTTTTAATGACCATCCCTAATGTCTAGAGATTGAAGGATCTAATACTGGCTATGCTGAAAAAGGCGTATTATTGGCGCATTGTTGACAATATTTTCACCAATACTGACATTTACTAAAAAAAAGGTCTGGGTCATCAGGATTGCCAGCCAATATATCATTCAGGCTGTACTAAGTCAAAGAGGCAACATTACTGAAAAATGTAATCATGATATTTCAGATGGAGACACAAAGAAGAGATTGGGATGCAAAACTGATTTTGCGGTCATTTTCTGAGAACACTTGGGTTTGTCTTTGTGATTCTGTTGATCAATCCCTGATTTGCAAGTTCTTGAGCACTAATTCTTACAAGTGCTGTTATCTAATGCAGGGACCTGAGTCAGACTTCAACTTGTTATTATTAATGCCGATGTTTCATGCACTGGAAAGTACCCTCATGGTTTCCAACACTGCTTTTAACAGTGCCGTACCATTGTAATGACTAAACTTTGCTTTATCAAATGTAGCTGTGCCTGCATTCCTGGCTTCAATGTGTGATTCAACTTGCTTGAGACTATAAACACACATGTAATTACATTAATACATACATAAAGATTCTTTTATATAATCCAGTTTAAATTTTAAATTTAAATTAAATTAAATTAAATTTTTTATGTCAAAAGAAGAGTTTAGTTGCTGTTTGCCTTATTTGTTTGCCCTAAATTGTCCCCAAAATTGAAACAGACTAATTCAGTACAGTGTAAAATATCCATTAGCCATGTGTTCATGCCTCTAATATAGATGGGCATTAGCAGAATGCTGTTGAGCCCTGGCCTGAGTTACTGCCCTTTCCACAGCGGAAGAATTGTGAGCTCCTGCTGGGAGACATTTCAGAAAAACATGTATCCTGTTCTGGGCACTGAGAAATGCACCGAGGTGCCTTAAGTTCAATAGGTTCCTACAGAACAGCTTGAGCCATGACAGCTGATATCCCTGTTTATATAAAGAGAGTTTGCATCTGATCAGGAGCCAGCAGAGGAAGCAGAGAGTGGGTGTGAATGTGTGTGTCAGTGAACAGTCCCCGCTAACCAGAGGAAACCTATATTCTTCCTGAGAGTGCACACTCAATACGAAAGATGATGCCTTCACTTAGGTCATTGCTTCTTAAAACTCCGACAATTATTTTATCCCATGTTAACACAGGTTTTTACTGTGGTAATTACTTTTGTCCATATTGTATGGGACACCTGGCCCATATAATAAACCAGCGGAGACCTAGAGCACTGCATGGACAAAAGTAATGTCTTGAGACTTTAATGACACCGCATTCAGATACACAGACTTTCATATGGAGCTGGTCCCCACACTAGATAAACGTGAATGCCCTGGCAGGGGCAAATAGCTTTGGTTTTATATTTGATTTGATTAGAATAATGTTTAACTTAAGATTTACAAGAAATATTTGAACTGAAGCTATTAACAAGTGCGCAATACACTACTTTATGATTATATTTTGCATAAAGCAATGCAATTAATCGCAAATTAATCTCAGAAAAAAACAAAAACGCGATTTTTAAAAAAATAATCGTTGCCCAGCATTAGTTGTAAATCATTACCAGGTTTTAAAAAAATGATAAAATTGGAAAAAAAACCAAGAAAAACATTTAATAGAAAATTAAGCAGAAATATGTGTGTCCACCTCTGGCTTTATTTAACCCCTTCCATTCTTTTTTGTGGTATTCACATGCAAAGACAGATTTGATAGTCTACTAGGTCTTGCACGATTGTTAGGCATTCCATTAATTTTAATTACTTGTTGAATTCCATTGTAAACTGCCATTATTTCAGATACTTTTCTTTGACTTTCAAATTAATAACTTGTACTTGATGGCTGTAACTGAAAATGTTTTAAAAAAGAAAGCGTAGAACCTTGTAAATTATGCAAATGTAGTAGCATAACAACCGATATGAGCAGGATAACCCATATATGCAATTTGCACAGTTTTTGCAGTAACTGTACAGTTTCCTTTGGAATAAATAAAGCTCTTGTCTTTTTTGACAGGAGTCCCATGTGGCATAACTGTTTAAAGTTTGGGCCTATTGTCTGGTGACTGAATTTGAATCCTAATTATATTTAATGATGTAGATATGTAGAAATGTATTGCGGCACATTATGTGAAATGGTAAATAAAAAAACTATGTTCTCATGTAAATATGCACAAGACTGTTACCTGCTTTTTCTGCTCTCCAGCGGCTTTGAGAGCATCCAGGTCTCTGTATACTTCCAAGCCTTCACTCATCTGCTGAATCTTTTCCTTCAGAGAGTTCATCTCTGCCATCACCTTCCCTTCCAACTGCTCCACCTTTAGCAGGTCCTGCTGCAGACTCTCACTTTCTGTGAACACATAAACAGATTTACATGACCTGTTAATACAAACAAGAGCTTGAGCTGCGAAATCACTCTGTTAAACCTTAGAAGCCACAGCAATCACTGATAACAAAGGCATGTTCTGATATGTATTGTCCCTCACTCCTAACTAATAAAACAAGAATTTTGTCTGACAAATTTTGTCTTTGTCTTAGTCTTATTTTGTGTTTGGAAAAATATTTTAATTCTTTTTTTATGAATTATGCACTTTTATGATATGAAGTGCAGACTCTTAATGATATAGATTGTGAATTAAATGTAAATGTAATCACTGCACTACACTTACTATGTAATGTAATTGCATCATTACTATTTATTAGTGTACCAAAACAAAAGTAACTTCAAATGTGCACTTCCTGATGAAAATGGGAATAAAAATGTCTAGCATATCACATGCACTTAACTTAAACATCCCACCACCACAGGGCTAGGAACGATTCACCTTTAAATGTCACTCCCAGCAGTGCAAAGGAGAAAGCTGATCCTAAATCTCACCTCAATCTCTATTTGAACTATGAAAGTTGGAGGTTTTTATTTATGTTTTTCCCCTAAGACAGAGGAATGGTGCTGAAAGTGCATACCACAGGCTGATCTCTGACCTATAATGGCCATACATCAGGAACGTGAGTGCTAATGTTTTCTGATATGGGTCAAAAGGACTTGTGTGATCTGATGCTTTTAGACACTGCATCCTGGAAAAGAAGTCATGCTTTTTTTCTGCATGAAAGGTATGCTTAGAGGTTTTAAATGTAACAATGCATCCATATTCAATACTCCAAGCACTTGCCAAAATAAAATGATCAAACCTTTGAAAATGTGTTTTCTACTTTTGTAAATAGTTCCTTCAATCACATTTTGTGTATCCAGTGTTATGAATAATTCTGCAATTATTTAACTGAAACAAATCAAAACATGGAGAAATCTGAGATTTCATGTGCAAGATTTTCACCCCTGGTACCTAACTTGACTCTTACTGTGTCTATGGGCTGTTTCCCCATTGGGAATGTTCTCCACAGGCAGGTTCTCCCAGCTCTGGGCTTTGCTGGGGGGGCCTCACAGAGGCAGGAAGGGGAAAAGGGCCGGTTCCTCCTGATAGGCAGCAGGCCTGCTTCAGTGTTTAGAGAGACTGTGTGTGTGTGTGTGTGTGTGAGTGTGTGTGTGTGTGTGTGTGTGTGTGTGTGTGTGTGTGTAGCATATAATGTGTAATTAAAATGCCTCGTCAGCACTTCTAAGCCTTCTCCACTGTTTCCTCCTGAGGTTCTCCTTTCACCGACAACCCTTAGTGACTATTTCACACATATACATACACACCAACCACACACACGCAAGCACACACACCTGCCCCGAAGGCCACTTTACTCACAAACCCACATAGATTACAATGACCTCTGTGGGATGAATATCTTGGCTCAGATTTCTAAAAATATTTACACAGCAGCACTGTGGAGCTCCAGTTGTTTTATGAAGATAATCTCTTGTTTATTAGGCTTTACCTCTGCTCACCTAGTGCTGTCTCTTTTCCCACAAATAACCACCCCATAATCTCAGAAAGATTACCACACACATTATCTTTAAAGACATACATCAACCAGAAATGTAAACAACTCTAAAGACCCGTTATGCATGACAGCATAAAAAAATTACATCATGCTAACAGGTCCCCACAGGTTTGCAATCAGTGGTGGCCAGATGACTTAGTCAATCAACTAAGATATGTTTAGTGTCCGAAGTTTGCTTCTTTAGTTTTGCAGTACAGCTACGAGTCTAATGTAGCTAGCAAGCAATGGAACCTCAAATTACAATTTGTTAAGTAATATTAAATAGACTTGCTTGTGTGGTCTATGACATTGTATAACATATTTATATTCTTTTCTATGAAAATGAACAAAATTACCTCACACAGCTATGAACATTAGTAGTAGCTATCTTGAGGCATGACTTTTGTCTGTACTTTTGCCCAGTTTTATAGATAAGAGTGTCTATAGAAGCAAACAGAACACCAGATATGTCCTGGCTGATTCACTCCATCTGGGGTAACAGGAAAATTGTGTAAACTTGATTTCTTGCCGGACTATCGATTTAAAACAAAACCTTGTTGCATTCACAGGTTTTCAACAAGCTATGAAAGTGCACTGCTGGAAGATAAACAAACAGGCAGCAGAGGAACAATGGCTGGCCAGCCCGAGAATAGAGCGAAGGGGAGGAAACGGGGAGGCAGTGAGGAGATAAGACGACGTTGGGCAGTGGGAGGGAGCTCTGAGGTGTCTTACACAAAGGAAGGAAAGCCCCTTGGCTGGGCTTCAGCTGCCACTTACATACATCACCGACACTGAAGAAGAAGGATGTGGACCTGGGGAGTGCACATGACCAGTGTAAATGACCTTTTGGTCACATTTTTGTGTCTTGAGTGTTCTCCGGAGTCTTGCACGTGTGGCTGTTTCTCCTCTGTTACTGTGGCTCGTGTGTAGTAACACCTGAGGGAGTTGTTTGGCTGAGATACAGCACACTTCTTCATTACATCGACGGGAGCTAACAACTGCTCCAATCTGGACTGACAACACACTCATGAGCCCTGCAGTTAGTCACTCCACTAATTATGACAGCTCTGTGTATTGGCAAACAGATTATTCATGGAATTTTCTGCATGATTAAGTCATTTAGCCCCTTAAACTGCAGGCATATTATTCTGTTGTTATTCTAAAGACTTATTGAGCAACTGCTATGAATTATTTGGTAACTACTACAATCTGAATCTGTGAGTCATAAAGTAATGAGAGTGGGGAACTAAAGTATATGTGATATACTGCAGTACAGTAACTATGAGGGGTACATGTAAAAGAGAGAGAGTGAGAGTCTGTGGTGTGTGTGGTGTGTATAAAAGAGAAAGTGTGTCTATGACTGACCTGAAGACAGCCCTTTGGCTGTACTCTGGGATTTCTGCATCTCTGTCTCTTTAAAACTGAGGTCCTCCTGCATGGACTTGAGCTCATGGGGACTGACTGAGGAGAGCAGATTCATGCGATTCATCGTCTGAAAGAAAAGCAGGACACATTAAGCACCCTGAATGCCAAACAAATCACACGTAAAATTACATTCAAAGTCAACAACTTGAATCAGCAAATCTTCTTGAGCAATTTACAACAACTTTTGGACGCTGTACCCTGCTAGAGTGTTCCAGAAGTGACACAATGTTGGCCTGGGTCTCTCGAATGTGCTCCAGCTCCTGAGCTCTGTTGCCATCAAACATTTCCAGGTAAACTGGGGAAACACACATACAAAAACAATTAAATGACCTAAACAGCCAGGCTTATTTTTCCTGCTTTTTAAAATATAAAAAACACTATTAAACTTTCAAAATATACAATTCGCTCCCTCGTCCATGCGGTTTATATATGGAAACTACGTTGCAAAAACTGCACATTTTCATTTCAGTGGTTCAACTCAGACCAACAGTAAGGTTACTGACAATCATATTGGGAATCACTGGTGAATATGTTGTAAGCAGGAGCAAGAAGATTACACTGACCATCTATTTCTTCCTCTTTCTTCTGTAGCTCTTTGTACTTTTGGGTTCGTTCACCTGTTGAGACAGCAAAAACATTCATAAAATATGAAAATGATGGTTTGTCTGAGGAAAGCAGCAGAGTTTTGCTTGCTATGGAGAGACGATTCTTATAGGATCATTTGGCTAGTCTCTGTACAGAACAACAGGGTCTTGTATATCCCCCTTGTAAAAACCCTGACATGGAGCCAGTTTTAACTTGCACGAACATGGTTTCTAAGCACTAACCCAAAAAGTACAATAGTTACTGGTGACATCTAAGTACAACATTTTGACCTCATCATTCTATGAACAGAAGTACAGCACCTGACACAGACAGGGCATATGGAAGTTCTCTTACCGTCTTATCATGAACAAAGAAAGAAAGCCAGAAAAAAGAAAAAAAAGGACAGACAGAGAGACACAATGAGGAGAAGAATGGAGAGTAAACAATCAGAAACAACAAAGAGCTTGCTGAACATAAGCCAAACGTAAAGGGGAACATGCTGTGTGTGTATGTGTGTATTTAAGCTATACAATGAGCCTAGAGTGGTGACTTCCTCTCTGCAATGAACAGATGTGTTTTGGTTCATCAAATGCGTACCGGTGGAAGAAAGTCCACACACTTACACTCACTGTCCCTCTTACTTCTGTTTCCCTGTGTCTTCCCTATGCTCAGCTACTCACAGAGTGAAAGCTTTAAGCACACTCCAAGCAGGATGCGCAAGTCTGCTGGCTTTTTGGAATGCATCCAACAACCCTTCAGGATTTATGTCCCATTCATTGCAAACACCCCTTTGGGAAAACAAAGTCTAATTGCCTACCACTTCTACAGCGATAACACTTAAAAATCTGACCAACAGGGCTTTCCCAAGATTTCTCATTGCAAGTATTTCATAAACCAAGGTGTAGCCAGGGGCGCCTGAGAGTTTACACTTCAACATAGTACTTCAGCTCTGTGTGTTTCTAAAATAATCCAGCTGTATTGGCACAGCTGGCACAAGAGGGCGCTGTTACCCTTATGCTGTAGCTCAGAAAAAATTTGTCTGAGCCAAATCAAAATCCCTGCACTTTATCTTTATGTTTTGCTCTATCATACTCACTTCAACCTAATAAAGGCTTAATAGTGAGCTGATTAGTTGCATCAGGTGTGTTGGGAGAAAAGACAACTCTAAAATGCATGGAGCAGTGGGTTCCAGGACCAGGATTAGGAACCTTAAAAGGATCGGAAACTTTAAGTTTTTATTTATCAAGACACCTTTTTTAGCACTGAAATCTTAACTCTTACCCTAACAAGACAGCATGGCATTTTCATTAAACTATAGGGGACAATCAAATAAAATGTAAATGCAGACACAGGGTTTCTGCACTGTACCTTGGTTGTCCTCTATGTCCATGTCGAGTTGCCGCAACTCTTCCGTGAGCTGATTTATTTTGTCCCGTGTCTCAGTCAGCCTGATGATATGAGCGACATGCATTATGTTTCCATATGAAATAAAGCCTTTTCTAAGTTAATTACTCACACAAAAGACGATGTTACATACTGTCGCTCCATGCTGGCTATTTCTTGGTTATCCTCTTTCACCTAAAGCACACAGTTACAGCAAAATCAAGGTCTTGTTATAGTAAAATCAGAGATGTGCACAGGAAGGTCCATTTGTAATAGAGTGGTAGGGGGGGTAGATGACAAAATACACCTGTTTAAGCAGGCGTTCCCTCTCTTCCTGAGGAGAACCTATGCTCTTCTCCTCAGCCAACATGGTGTCTCTGCGCTGCTCCAGGTCCTGCAGCCGCTCATACAGCAACACAGCCTCCTGCTTCACCTGAGAGTGCATCAGCTCCTGAGAGACAGAGAGAGGAAGGGAGAGAGACACAGAATATGAAGGTAGATAGACAGATTTAAAATGTATTTACATTAATGATGTTAAGCTTTTTTACTTGTGTAAAAATGTGTAATTCAACCCATGTCAAAAGTTTTACATATTATTATTTGTTCAAATCTATGTCTCAATATGGTGTAAAAACAAATGTGTATGTGTATACCCATGTGACGTGTAGGAAGAAGCCTGATAATACCGCACAATGACCACACAGAACTACAACTGCATGGAAATCATCAAGAATCAACTGCCATAATAACAAACAGAAGTGATCTGCTAGACCAGTGTAGTCATTTTAGTTGTTCATATATTGCCTGGCTCTCTGATTGCTGGCTTTATCATGGGGTCATCAGTGCAGTAGTTCAAAGCCACAAGCTATGTTTGTGTGAACAGTATGTGTAATTTCGCTCACAGCCTCATAGGTCTCCTTCCTGGTCATCAGGTTGTCTAGCTCTTCTTGACGAGTATCCAGTTCCTGGACAAACACATAAGAAGATGGGGAACAGGATCAACCTTTAACCTCAAACAGATTCCGAGACACCATAAACTTAAGGTCCCCCCCACTGTAAATGATTTACATTAAGAGGTACAGTGCCAACACAAGTGGCTCTAAGCCGCTTAGCCAAAGCCATAGCACATAGTGTGGTGGACTACACTCAGATGTGTATCCTTACATTTTATTTTTTCCATGTTAACACAGTTATTGTGCTACATAAACACATACGCATACATTACTAATCAACAGGTTGTGGACAAAAAAGTTTCAAAATGTTTTTAAAACAAATAGGCATGTTGTCATTGTCAGTTTGAAATAACTTTACATGTTAAAGGCTAACCAGCCTAAATTTTGGGGACATCGATATCACACATAAATATGTGTCATAATACATTTGTGCGATTTAACGTTATAACAGTCCTTGCTGACTCTTGTTTAGTCTGACTCTTTTTGAAGTAACAAACCTGTAGCAGCTCATCATTGGAAGCTTTCATCTCAGCATACTTGGCTTGTTTCTCAGGGGACATTTTTTTCACAATGTCATCTGCTGCCTGTTTCTCTCGCTCAATCTCCTCCTCCACTGTGTGGATCATGTCCTCCTTCCTGAGAGAGACAAGCATCACTAATAATTGAAAATATGTCAAAATAGCAGTGCTGATATGGAGGCATATCAGGTTCTCTCAGGGACATGTAGCTACACATCATTGTCAGCACTGGCAGCTAAGCAAAAAAAAAAGCCTTGTGCAGGCAGACAGACAGACAGACTTATAAGCAGCTAAATAATAAGCTATATAGACAGACAGAGAGACAGAGAGACAGAGAGACAGATAACAGAACACCAAAGAATGAATGTAAACCAGAAATGGTGATCATGTCAACAGGCAATTACAAGATTGTAGCAAAATTAAAAAGACCTGTGTTTAGCCTCCTGACAAAAGAATTACAGAGCCTTTTGGCTGTAAGGATAAATGAACTTCTGTACCTCATGAAACAAGAGTGCATAATGCCTTAATTAATAATTTACTGAGCAGTGGATCTCATTGAAGTAGCCTTTTACATAGTAAACATAACAGAAAATGTTCAATATAAAAATCATAGTCCATGCAGATCAAAAACACATGAAAGATTGACGATATGATCTGAAATTGGCAATCTTTTACAACATGCCCTCTTTAGCTGGCTGACATTCCAGTGAATCTTTAGCCAGAAACAAATTTCTTACTTTATTACACTGAGCAAAGGTTCTTTAAGTAGCACAGTTCCTGTAAGAGCCATTTCTTTACTCCAGAGTCACTGTTCAGAGCACTGGAATACAGTATCAGGTAAGTATCATGCCTATTTTGTTAAAAATGAGTTTTAGTAGATGAAATGTAGTGCAATTCATGAACAGATTCATGTTTTTGTTCTCTCTCTCTCTCTCTCGCACTCTCTCTCTCTCTGTGTATGTGTATATACACATAAACACACATATGTAACCCATCCACTGATCTATACTGAGCAGTGTAACACTGATACAGCCTGTGTCTTAGGGCACTTGATTTAAAACACTTAATTTGACTTGTTTTTTAATTGCATTTTGGGGGACTGTTCCACTTCTATTTCAATTTTATCTGTCTCATGTAAGGACAGACTCACTGATAATAAAAATAAGAATTATTAAAGGCAGTTATCGTATACTGTGCATACTTATGTTACTCCATAGACATTTAGGGGCGCTCCGCTTGGTGAATGGGTTAAACGCAGAAAGAATGTCACACTGGCCAAACTGTGCCCTTGTGTGGTGTGCTCACAAGTGACTACAAGGTGCCACTTTTCTTTACATCCTTCTGTCATATCATTATGGCAAAGGTGAAATATGGTGGTGGCGGTTAACACACAATACATGGTGCACTTGGTGTTCTTTGGGGGGTGGGGGTGGGGGGGTGGGTGTCATGCAAAAAAAAGTAAGACCCAGCATGTGACATTGATTCTGCTGCTGGGCTCTATGCAGGGGCCACTCTCCTGTCCAGCAAGCAGGCCTGTGTTTACAACTCGAGGATGAAACAAACGTTTGTCCGCCCTGTGCCCAAGCATTCATGTGGCAGGGCAAGAAAACAGCATGCGTCAAAGAACACTGGCCTACTGTGTGCTCTCTGGCAGCAAGGGCTCCCTAAGGCTAGGGCTTTGTGGCTGACAGCAGATAACATCCACACACACACACACACACACACACACACACACACAAATACACACTAAAAAAAATAAAAAGTACACAAAACTGAGGCACACGGGAAGACAGCAAGCTCTTGCAGGACTGACCCATCTGCACAAAGCTTCCCTTTGTGCTCTCTTCATGGCCTCGTACTTAGGGGAAGTTTGGCTTTTATTCTCATATAGTCATCCTCTGAAGCAACTAAGCTCTGTGGGACCTATGACTTCTTGTTACAAAGACAAACACTGACAGGGTATTTTCCCACTATCTGTGGACAAGCAGCTAGTTTCTGTGGCTTGCGCACGGTTGTGATGCTGGTGTGTGGTTGCAGGCAAAGAAAAGACCATGGTGGTGAACGAGCTATTCTCGCTGTGGATGGCAACTATGCTAGTGGCTACAGCTGAAATCACAGAGGAGGTGAGTGATTGACTTCCAATGCTAACTAGCACTGGGTCATATCCAAACATTAATTGTGTTGTTTCTAGTCCATAGGTCTCTGTTTGCTAATGCAATTGTTACAGGCAGAAATATCCAAATGCTGACTGTGCTACCCAAGCCAAGAACTTTGGTACTTCTAGCAGGGCAATTTTATGGCTGTAGGCTATGAAAAGTTGAAGGGCAGTTTTCTTGAGTCTATATGGCACTTACACAAGCCTTTCAAGAAAATTGACCTAAACCTACATGAACATTTATTAAGGTTTAACACATAGTAGCTTTCATAAAAACCGATCCTTGCTAAAATAAACCTTCGTGTGACTGTGGTGAGATATTTAGGTGGCTAGAGTCAGACTGGAGAAAGATATACTTCAAACACTTAAAATGATTATACCATAGCTCAAAACATTAGCATGTAGACCTGAGGTTGTCTAACGGACTTTTCTGCTCATATGTGCTGTGCTGACTCACAATTGCACAGCCAATTATGGTAGCCTATTTTTTTTACATCCTGTTTCTGTATAATATTTTTAAAAAATGCATAGTCTGCATTTCAGGGTTTTTTAAATCAAGAGATAATCAGCTGCTTTACACACTGTTCAGTCATGCAAGAGGCCCAGAGGGCCCATGAGGCTCTAGACTATGGATAATTTTGGCCAAGACTAAAGTAATATGGCTGGTTTAAAGACAGGAAAAAAAATATTTCAATGAACTTGAGCAATGCTAACACATGCAATGTTGTTTGAAAACTGAAAAATCAAATGATGTATAGTATCCGTGAACTAATTCATGTATCATTGTTCATATTTATATTTCAAGGTGGACGAAAGCAACAAGACACTGACATTCATTCCTGACTACCCTGCAAACATAACTAAGTTAATCCTTCATCATAACTCAATCACATTAAACAGCACAGACGTAAAGACTTTGAGTAAGTTCCCCCAACTAACAGAGCTGGACCTCTCCAATAACCATATAGCTGAGCTACCCAGTGGGGCTTTTTCCGACCTCAAAAACCTGGAAATTCTCAGTCTCAGGGAGAACAAACTACAAACAATCAGAAATGAAAGTTTTAGTGGTCTGAAGAAGCTAAAGAAACTGGACCTCCAGAAGAACCCACTGTACTGCACCTGCCTTTTTCTGAGCCTCATACGGCTCATGAACCAGTCTGGAGTGGAGACAAGTAAGAATTTACTTGATATGCATGATTAGGCTTACACTCTTAAAATATGTAAAATCGAAGTTCTTTAAGTCCACACATGTTCAGGCATTACAAAATCCAGGGCTTTAAATTACCTTCAAGGGTGCGATTTGAAGACCTCTGCCCTAGGATAACCTTTTGTTCTCAATTGTTCTTTTTGGAACCTTTGTTTAAAAAAGTGTAGGCGCTTTCCAGTGCTTTCCAACAGTTGCAAAAGTAGTTTTATAATGATTAACTGTTTTCAAAGTTACGATAATCCAAAGCCCCTTCTGCTGACTAGTAATACAGTGGGGCTAAACAGCAACTATGAAGGCAGTTTAGTTGCCATTCTGCACCTTATCCTATAGTATTTTAGTCCATTAAGCTCTACAATTATTTTTCGGCATGAGTGTGGTATGCAGATGTTGTTCATGAGGCTAAGAGAGTACTTGCCAATAGCCTTGCTCTTGTAAACATCATTACTCTTTGTGTGCAGCATAAAGCAATGGACTCTTTGATTAATATCATGTGTTTCACATTTCTACAAAAGATGGCTGCTGTGCTGCTCCTCTTGAACTGGCTAATCAAGATGTTATCAAGGTGATCGGCTCCTGCTCATCAACAACAAAGTCACCTCCTGTTATAACTACCACTGCCCCGGCTCCTACGGCTGCCCATACTACTTCTACTTCCACTTATACCACTTCAGCTACTACAGCCACAACTGCTACCACAACTACTTTCACTACCACTGGCCAACGGACATCGCTTGCACCGGCACCTACATTTGGCAATGTCAACATTTCACTCAAAGGTGACAATTCTCTTTTGCTCAAACTTAGCTTATAATATTTGTGCATTCGAAATCTTTGTCAGTGTGAGGGATTTGTAGGTTCTTGCATGCTGTTTGAGGCAAGCAAGTTAAAAGTATGAATTATTATGTTGCTATATAAAATGATTATAAAAAATAACAATAATAAGCGCTAGTAAAACTTAATTTACAAAAGTCTGATCTAAGCCTAACTCTCAATAATTACAGGGCCCTTATCATGGAAAACCATTACATGTTACATTTAAATGTAATATGTAATGAAAATATAAAATTGACACCCCAGTCCATATATGCACATTTAACTGCAATCAACTCATTCTGAACTGTTTTTATAATGTCACAAAATACATTTACATGTATCCACCAATCCAGCCTACAGCACTTAAGTTCTACCCCTTCACAATGAAGTGTTTCAGTCCAGATTGCTTTTTGAGGGGCCACAATACATGGCAGCCTATTGGAAAAGAGGTCAATTACACAGTAGTCACAGTAATATAAAAACCGACAGTGTAAACCTTAGGGATAAAGAGAGGTTAGAAAAAAGTAATGTAAAAAAAATGTTTTGTGTAATAAAACAACCTCAGGAAAACAACAGAAAGCAAAAAAAAAGTAGGATAAGAGCCCTTTAACATAAATCTGAACTCTGCAGTTTAAAATTTCATAGTCATCATTCAAACAATTTATTTGCTATCCTGAAGGTTATTCTACTTGTTATCCAGTTATTAATTTGACTATAAACAGCCTATTATTCTTATTATTTTTCAGCAAACTACTATGAATGTTAAGAGAGTGAGGACCTACTGTAAGAGTTTAAGCATGTGTCTTTCTTCAGATTCTTTGACAGAAGCTAATAAATCTGGCAAGCAGGAGCCTGTGGTGAGCAACACCTGGAAGTTTCTAGTTGGCGTGATAGTCATCGCTCTCTGCACCTCCATGTTTATCGTGTGTGCCATCAAATCGCCCTCATGGTACAAATTGGTCTTCAACTACCGGCATCAGAGGCTCCGCGACGTGGACGAGCCCAACATCTTCAGCACGGGCCGCTACTCCAACTTCAGCCTGGACACGGAGCAGACGGAGACCAGCGCCCACGAGCTGGACCAGGACCCAGAACAGATGCAGGAGGACGAGGACGGCTTTATTGAAGACCGCTACATCCAGCCGGAGGACTACAAAGACCAGGCTGAGGACTACAAAGACAACACCGAGGTCTACAAAGACCATGCTGATGTCGATGAAGTATAAACTCTGATAGTGACTGAACTAAGGACATGGATGTTTACATTTTAACACCAGCCATGACGCATAGGAAGTCCATATAAAGCACAAGCTGCTACTAAAAGCCGTTGTAAGTCTGTACATGCAAGTAAGTAACTCCAAAGTATTAAGAGACAACAGCTGCAGAGATATTCATGATGGCTCTTTCCTGTTTACCAATCAACCAATGTTAGTGAAAGGTAGGATTTAAGCACTTGATCCTGTCTCTGTTTCACAATCTTTTGCAATGCAAAACCAAAAGTATCTTTTCACATATTCATTTCACCACCAATGATTATTAGCAAAGATTTTAACCAAGCGATCAAAACTCTGAAGTGATCTTTTCATCCGTCAGAATCAAAATGAACAGAAGTGATATCAGCATGTTTGACTTCTTAGAGCTTCGAAAATTTCAGCTTAAAGGTCAGTTGGTGCAAAGAGAAGGAGGGCAACCTTATAAGTCATTACCTAGAAAGAGACTCCGTAAGGTTTGTGTACCAAAGCTTCCTATTCGCAGTAATGATGAAGAGACCAAATTATGTCTAAATCAGTCATAATTTGGATGTATTACTCGTGATGCCTGCTATTGGTGCTGTGTTGTGTCAAACACAATCACTATGTTGTTCCTCTGTATCGTTTTAAAAACGTAACATGCACTGTCAATGCTAAAGTTGGTAAATTGCTGCAGTCTTTGCACTTTGGTACTGAACTTGGATTGAACCACGTTGAACTTAGAAAGTGATTTATAACAAAATTTAGTTCAAAAGGATATTTTACTGACTTTTCAAAATTTGCAACATCAAATGTTAAACGCAGAGGCGATAAGAAACAGATATATGAAGTATTTAGTGCCTAAATGATCCCTTACAGAAAGCAATCACATGAAATGCTTAGAATATGCTGCTTGATGCCTGAGACATGAGTTTAGAGAAAGTTTTGGAGGGGTACATGCAAGGCACTTGAAAAAAAAAATAGTACTCAAAGATTTTTTTCTTCCGAATTACCCCTATTTATTCATTATTAACATTATATATAAAATCTCAGGAGACATGTGTAGATCTCTGGCACGTTTGGATTATTAAATGACTATTTTTTTGTTGTATACATAAATAGTGATAGACAAAACCCCTGGTTCCTCTTACTACACTGAGAGAAATCAGAATCAATGAGCCATTTCACAACAAACATCTCTGAGGTACTTTGCTTACAACTAGATGACTAAATTAAGCTCCAGACAAAAATGATATTTGCAGTTCATGTCACCTTGTAAAATGGCTGTGACCAAGATTGGTCTTTTCTCTGTGAAAAAAAAAAATTCTTCTTGTACTTAACTGTCTGGCTAACCTCCTAACCAGGTACAAAGAGTACACATAATTAAAACAGATAGAAATTTACACTGAACTGTACTAATGAAACATTTAAAAGAGTGCCATGGCTGGTGGAGATGAGGTGACCTGTGTGCAGCCAAAGAGCTACATTGCCTTAAGCAGCTGGGTAACTCGTCTGCCCCACACAGTGAAACCACAGAAGTAAAGATAATAATGAAAATGTCTCCCAACTGGCGACTGCCTGCACGTCATGCAGACCAAAAAGGTTTGTGTTAAAAGTGCATTCTCTCCATTTTAAATATACAGTGCTGCTACAGGAAGGGCTGCCCCTTCAGAAGTCAACACAATCTGAGCACCAGCACTGTTAGTCACATATGCACTCCAGAAATCTAACCTGTTTCTCAACATTCTAGTGGGAAACTGCACAACACAGGACAGTGAAAGATGTTGAGACACTGGAGTGCCCTCTTGTGTACCATATTAGAAATGCACTGTCTGTTGATAGCCAGTGCAGTACTGATGTTTGTGAGGACCTGAAAAGCACTTACTCTCTTCTTTCTGTGAATATCACATCCATGCTTTGGGCTTCTTTGTCATTCTGTGCTTTCAGCTAAAGGCGTGAAAAGAAATTTGATGTGAATGCACTGACAATATTGAGGTGAAAAAAAGTTGTGATATTCCATTTCCACTAAATTTCCATTAAAGAAACACAATGATACTCACCATATTGAATTCATTCATCACTTCATCCATTTCAGTATTGGTGTTCAGTTTGTCAACCAGCTGAAAGTTGAAATAACAAAAATGGTATTAATTACTTACTATACATTTTAAATCTAGTTTAATAGTACTAAAATACAGGGCCTTCCTGCCCTGTTATTTTCTGAATCATGAGGACTGAACTGAACTGGAACGTGTTTGTTAAGGGGAATACTGCAAGAAGTGCAGGGATGAACAATGGAAAGAGCTCTTACTCATACACTATATGGACAAAAGTATTGGGACACTCCTGCTTTTCATGGTTTGGGCTAGGCCCCTTCCATCCATTACAATCTTAATACTGCAGCAGACCAAGACATTTTGGACAACGCCATGCTTCCAACTTTGTGGACACAGTTTGGGAAAGAACCTTCTCTATTTCAGCATGACTGTGTCCCAGTGCACAAAGCAAGCTCCATAAAATGGTTGGGTGAGTTCAGTGTGGAAGAACTTGACTGACCCATACAGGGCCCTGACCTCAACCCCATCCAACACCTTTGGGATGAACTGGAATGGAGATTGCAAGCCAGGCCTTCTTGTCCAACA
>JBBIGA010000083.1:8530668-8546389 GCA_037576975.1 Alestes dentex
GAGTGTGTGTGTGTGTGTGTGTGTGTGTGTAGTGTGTGTGTGTGTGTGTGTATATATATATGTATATATATATGTGTGTGTGTGTGTGTGTGTGTGTGTGTAAAAGCACACTTGGGTGTTGTGTACCTTTTACATTACTGGTTAATTAGCCAAATTGGCTTTGGAGTTGACTTGGAGATACACTGCAGGCGATCGATGGCCGTGTTGCTAGATCCGCTAACCGCTTGAGTGAACCAAGCCCTAGTAGCGTCTTCTCTCTGTGGATGCAAACAGGAACAGCTGTATCTAGCGGCCCCCGCGGACCACTTTAAATCATGCTTTGATCGAATTTCTCTTATTACGACAAACAGGAACAAGGTTCCCTCTCCGGGGGTTAGTCACACTAGGCTATAACATCTGACATCTGGCTTGTGTTTAACATAGGGGTGGTCAGCAATTATAAGGTTTTTTAAGGTTTTATAAAATTTAATCCTTGGCCAGTTTACTGCACTTGGAGAGGTCCCAAATGAAGACAAATGCAACTCACCGTCCAACTCAGTCAACAATGTTGACACTGCACCACACTGAGCAAGTTAATATTGTTTAAAACACAAAGAGTATCATTTAAAATATAAAATATGTGTACAAATGCCTTTAAAGTTTCTTGACGGTCATTTTACTATCTAGACCCAGATTATAGAGCTCCAGAGGCTACTAGGCCCGGTATTGTGTTTTCACTAGCTGGTCTTTAATTCAGTGAATAATGACAATCAAACCACCTGCAGTAGCTTCTGTCATGTAAATCAGACATCTGTCACACATTCCCGAAGCTCTCCTCTACCCCTCCAAGATCACTGAAAGAGAAAGGCTGTCTCGTAGAGTTCTCCTGCTGAAATGAAGACTTAGTGCAGTAATACTGTTTAGAAAATTGATGTTGGATTGACGTTGTGTAGAGAAGTTTTTGTACTTGAATTTCGTATTGTAATATAAAATATTGTATTTCAAAACATGTAAAAATTGCACTAATACCACCAATACAATGTGCTTTATAGCTTATTTAATTTTGCTTAACCTGTGACTAAAATGAAGTGACATTAGTCCCTTAATTACATTAAAGGGCCCAGATACTGCATATTCTATTCTTTTGTTTTGTTTTTTAGCTGAAGGCGAAAAAAAATAGTCATATTTCATATTTACATGACCGGTTTTCACTTTTCCGTATCCCTTATGATTTAAACAGAATATTTGTCACAATGACACCTGGTTGGCTGTCCTTAATTGTGCTACATTCAAAAAATAGTCCTGACTGAAACGTGGAGCAAAATTTTAGATTTGGACTGAAATCCTCAGGGACATTTCAGATGTGTGGATCAATTGGAAGCCGGGAACAGCACATTTTTAAACGTTAAAGTGATGTGGTTGTGACATCACAGCCATAATTCACTGTTTTGGAGCTCAGTTTTTGTGAATGGACTGGGGAGTGAATTGCTCATTTTGAAACTGTAATAGTGTTTTCATGGCACAATAAACTCTTTCTTTTTTAAAACTGCAAGGAAAATTATTGTCCTATGATACAGGCTCTTTAAGAGATGTTCTTCATTTAGTCCCCAGAGCTCCAGAAATCGAGGTGCAGGACTGCATGGTGGTGGACAACGCTGTGAGTGTAGTGTGGAGGATGCCAGTGGAGGACAGTAAGATCGACCACTACATCCTGGAGTACAGAAAGACCAACCACGAAGGGCTGCCCAGAGTTAAGGACGAACGATGTTGGGAGCTGGTGGACAACATCAGAAACACAGAGTACACACTGACAGGTACAGACGCAGCGTGATATGTATGTGTATCCCCACATTCACGTATATAAACAAACAGGTTTATATATATTCATATGGGTTTCTGGGTTTGTATTCCAGGGTTAAAGTTTGATTCCAGATTCATGAACTTTCGGGTACGGGCGTGTAACAAAGCGGCTGCTGGAGATTATTCCGATCCTGTCACTTTGGAAACCAGAGGTAAATTCTACAGTGACGGTTCCTCCTGTTGTTATCAAGTCTCACAATGAAGATTATGAGGCGCAACAGCTACCCACTTAGGGCTTAGAAAAGGAGTGCTTCTTACGGCTTTCCAGGATTTACTCCATTCACTCCAGTGCCAGGATTTTTCCATTAGAAAGTGCCAGCTGCTCTTTACATTGTGGAGATTTTATGAACCAGCAGAAATGAACAGACGTTGATTTAGGAATGGTTTTCTTTCTTCTCTAAATTCTTGCGACAGCGAAGATATATGAACAGAAAATTATTAATTGAAAATAATTTTGAACAGTAAGGACTTCTGAAATTGGCAGCTAAAGAGAAGTCACTGAACCACAAATAAGCGGAAACCGACTAAATGAATCTGTGTCCACAAAAACATGCACTGAACTGTTTGAAGAACTAGTTTCCAGTGTAGATGATATTATAATTCCTCACACAATAAAAAGAAAAATCCCTAAACCTTGTTTAAAAGCACCTACATCAAACCAGTGTTTTTGCCATATCAGGAAAAAGTGTCCCAGCCATCCCTGATGTATATTACATTCCCCCGTTTATCCCAGCTTTCAATTTCGGCTTTGACTCGTCGTCCTCCCACCTGAACCTGAAGGTGGAGGAGTGCAGTGTGGAGTGGGACCCCCAGGGAGGGAAAGGCCTGGACAGCAAGGTTAAAGGGAAGGAGAACAAGGGCAGGTACCGTATTCACACTCCTTCTCTCTGTACTGATATCCAACAGTGGCCACTTTATTAGAAACCGCTAACTTTTATGTCAGTGCTGAAAAACAGTAATAGCAGTGGTCAGCATTGGTCCTGAGGTCTGAAAATGGTCAGTGATGAATGGGGTGGGAAAGGGAGGCTGACAAATTGTACCTCAACAGATGGGCTGCAGTCTGTCACTAAATCGTGAAACTAAAAAGTGAGTGTAAGTAGAGGGTAGGAGTCTCTAGTAAAGAAGACGGAGATACACACTGTTGCAGGCGGTTATTATATATAGAAATGTGTGGGTATATATTTTTATCCTCATACAAATGTAGACATAAACAAAATAGGTTTTTTGCTATGAATGCAGTCTTTTGGGTCCGCTTTAAAGTTTTCTTGCTTTCCATTTAGCACATATAACCACTGCGAACACCAGCCTTTTATCCATCATAGTGTTCTCCCCTCTCTGAGATTTGGTCACTGAAATAGCACGGCTTATTTAAACAGGTTTAATGTGTGTTGAATGTTTAATTAAGTCTAGCCCAGAACATACACTATATGGACAAAAGTATTGAGACACAACTGTTTGTCAGAGTTTGGGCTAGGACCCTTTACCTCCAGTGAAGGACAATCTTTATACTGCAGCAGACCAAGACAGTTTGGACAACACCTTGCTTCCAACTTTGTGGACACAGTTTGGGGAAGAACCTTTTCTATTCCAGCATGACTGTGCTGCAGTGCACAAAGCAAGCTACATAAAGACATGGCTGGATGAGTTCAGTGTGGAAGAACTTGACTGGCCCACAGAGTCCTGATCTAAACCCCATCCAACACCTTTGGGATGAACTGGAACGGAGATTGCGAGCCAGGCCTTCTCGACCAACATCAGTGCATGACCTCATAAATGCTCTACAGAAGGAATGGGCGCAAATTCCTGCAGAAACACAAAATCTGTGGGGCAGCTGGTGGCCTAGTGGTTAGGGCGTTCGCCCTGTGATCAGAAAGTTGTGGATTCAAATACCAAGACTGCTAGTGGGACCTCCGAGGTGCCCTTGAGGAAGGTACTGTCCCCACACACTGCTCCCTGGCCACTGTGTTCCTGGCTGTCTGCTGCTTCACTTTGTGAATGGGTTAAATGCAGAGAAGATTTTTGTGCTGTTCACACTATGAGCTGTAGTGTGTTCACAGATGACAAAAATGGTCACTTTACTTTTGTGGAAAGCCTCCCGAGAAGAGTGGAAGCTGTTGTAGGTGCAAAGAGGGAACAACTCCATATTAAAGTCCATGTATTTCAATGCAGTGTTGTTAAAGTTCCTGCTGGTGTAATAGTCAGGCATTCCAACACTTTTGTCCATATAATGTAGCACTTGGATGATAAATGGGGCTGTAAGGCATTCAGGAGTAGGAAAGGCCTCAGTTGTTGTTTCCTGTGGGACTTTGGGTATTGCATTACGGGATCATTCTAGAAGCTCGTGATTTATTAAGGACCCGGACCGCAGCTGCAGGTTTTCTCTTCACCCTCAACTGTTCTTTCAAGCATGTCGTTGGATTCTAGAGAATAATAGTTGGGAATTTAGAGGTTGTTATAATTTTTTTTTATTGTTAAAGGGCATCATTGCCGAGAATGAACTTTTGTTTGTCTGAGAATAATCGAATAGTGTAGAATTAGAGCCATTTTTAACATAAAATTATAAAGTTTAAATGAATCTTGACTTCTGAATCAAAATGTCTTGAATAACTTACAACATACAGTAAAATGAACGTTGTGATGCAGAAACTAAATTGTTTTTATTCAGTATTCTACTTTTAATGACATCATACAAGGTCATTATTATGAAAAAAATAATAGCAATATTAAAACCTAGATACTGAGTCACAATATTTTCTTTAAGATCTGCAGTGTTTTAAAATTGTTTTTAATTGAAGCACTATAGATGGGCATCTAGAAGTAGGCTATCTTGCTCATCCTACTCACTTATTTTTTAGAGCTTCCTACTAGTTATTTGAAACCTGTTAAGGATAGGGCATTAGCATCACATTAAATTCATATTATACATTGATATGAATAGTTTTTTATATAGCTGAAAATAGTATAAACTGATTCCAAACTTTTTGATGGGTTCTTACTTAAATCTCATGTTTACCAGTTCCACTTTCATTCTGCTGGTAGGATACAGATTCACAGCTGTCTTCTTTTATTTATGCTTTCCTTCCTTTGTTCATCGACAGTGCACACCTCACTAATCTGAAGAACATGACAAGGTGACCCTGAGCTTGCGGGCAGTGGGATTTGACCTTTAGTGAGAGCTATAGGCCCTCGCTGCTTCTTCTGGCTTCCCAAATCTCTTCTCTCTGCCTGCTTTTCTCAGGCTCTTGCTTTAGCAGCAGCAGCAGCCCCTCTCTGCAACCTTCCTCAAAGGAGTGTTTTATGAAAGGGATTATAGGGTTAGCCGGATAACTTTAATCTCTAAGTCTCATTGAAGTTAGAGTGCCTCTGCGGTTCACCGCTAAAAAAAAAAAGGCTGTGGTTTTAACCTGACGTTTTAAAAGGCCCATATCATGGAAAACTGAAATTTCCCTGCTATTCTGAAAAATGAGTTTAATGTAATGTATAAACATCCACTCTACAAGCCATGAAAACAATTATCATGATAGTGATGTCATAACCATGAACACATTAGCACACAACCATGCTTTCAACCCATAACACCTATAACGGTGGAGTGGTGGTGCCCTAGTGGGTAGGATCTTCTGGACCAAGAGGTCTGGACCAATCCTACCTTCAGCAAAACCATCACTGGGTTCCTGAGCAAGACCCTTAAGCCCAAGTTGCTCCAGGGAGACTGTCTCCTGTGGTTAGGGAGTGGAAGTCGTTTTGGATAGTCGTTTTAGCGTCTGCTAAAATGGTGTAATTGTAAATTTAGGTTGAATGTTATCACTGCAAAAAGTCTGTAGTAGAGTTATATTAGAATCGTAATCAGAAAAAAAAAACACGGAGCAGTCTTCCATATGAGGTGGAAGTCTTGGAAAACTTGGAGGAACGATTAAGCTATCTCAGGTTTTCCTGGGCACATGGATCACTGAAACCTTTCAAAGGATACATATATCAGATTTCAGTCTGAACTCGGCAGTTTGGTCAAAATTCACACCTGCCTTCCTTTCAAATGAGGAACACCCAGGTCTGCTAGTCAGAACTTTGATCATAGTAACAAAAAGAACTGTTTAATTCCAAGGAATGAAGGAAGGCTGAGAAATTATCACGTAAAGACAAACTACGACTGCATCTGGGACATAAAACAACACAAATGCAGGAGGTTAAAAATGGAAGACAGCTGTAGGATATGGGCCCTTTAAACATAGTGTTACTCACTTTGGAAAACAGGCTTCATTTGGAGGGGTGATAATGTGGAAAAGTTGTTTGGCTAACTCTACAACTCTGAATCATGAAATACCAAGTGCAGTAGATCTAATAACTACATAGAATGCGGAGTGATAAGCGTGCTGTATGTGTGTGTGTGTGTGTGTGTGAGTGAAACTGACCCAAACAGTCATTTATAGATGGAGAACTTTTATTACGTTTTTTTGGAGATCTTTTATTACGTTTAACGTGTATTACTGTGAACAAGACTTTTAGAATGGGCTTCTTCTGCAGTGTCTCCATCTATAAATGCCTTCTAATCTGTTTCTCTTCGGAATCAGGGATGCTCTGTCACACTTTGTTCTCTCTTAAAAGAAATGGTGGCAAAAAATGGTGGTAATCCTGATAGTCCTTAGTCGCTGGTGCTAATTCTGTCTCCAAAAACAGTTTTTAACTGCCCATGCTTATCTTTCTCATGCCTGCATCTTTATGACTTTGGTGAGTAACCAGCAACTTATTAAGAAGCATTTTTCCATGTTGTTCCATTATAGAAAACACTAGATCTTCACTAGGGGTGTAAATCGTTGAGCACACATGACACCAGTACAGTCTTGTGCACAGATAGACCCTACTGTTGCCCCTTTTGCCCATATCAGTAAACATGTGAAATATTCATTTTTCCTCTGGAGGATGTCCCAAAATTACATTTGCTTTCCTTCAAACACAGAAATGGACAGAGATAAATTTTTGGCTAATACCATAGCCAATAATGAACACCTTATTGTGACCAACAACAATAGCATAAACCAATACATTTTATATTACTTTTACATTATTTTATAATTAATCATTATAATTATAATTCATTCAATGATATCAACTTATTATACATTAATATTAAAATATTCTAATTTATTTTAAATTGTCATGCATATTTGTTTAAAGGCTGCACACTTCATACATCACTCTATATTTTGAAAGTTAGTGTAAAAATTATTTTTAGAAAAAAGAATGATTAAAAAAACCCTGCAAGTTCATCTCAAGCACTGCAAAACCTCACCGGGCCATCAGTCTTCAATTCGATTTGTTGTCATCCGTTAACGTTATTTCACTATATGTTTTGACCACTGATGGTTAGAAACAGAACTCAAACTAGCAACACAAATGTTACATATGATATAGAATTTGCATCAAAAATCTACTTTAAGGGATGTCTGTGGTTGCTACAGGAGAACAGTTGCTGCTTCAGTGCATTCATGACCTGAAAATCGAGTCAGAATGATCTGTTGTAATTATCAGCCGAAATCTGAATTAACATAGATAAATAATGTATCACCAACGATATATTGTGAATCCCGATGTAGAACATGATTAGACTCTCTGCTGATAAAAGCATATAATAAATTCAGCTTTATTCACTTTTATTCCTTTGAGCCATTGCCCCTCAAAATGTCTGTGCACAAGCCTATTGGATTACATTTTTAGGAAGGAATGGCTACTTTTACCACAATTTGACTATTTTGACCCCATTTAAATGTTAAAATATTGGAATATAGAGAATAATAGCAATACACCAACCTTAGTTTACATAATGGCCCAAGAATTTATTTTGACCTAAATGTGCGTACATTATTGAGTATTATTATAGTATTCAGATTACATTCCATAATACATCTGAATCACCACCCTCAAATAAATGAAGATGCATTTTTACACCCCTAGTGTTCATGTATTATCATCAGTAGCCCTCACCCTTCGTACCATCATTACGATAATGGGGCAGTGAGTGTGTCTGTTTTATGTAGCGACTCATCAGTGTCCGCTGTTGAGAGATTTGATCCGCTCCATATGACGCTGTGGTTTGGGACGTCCCATCAGGGCGAGGTCCGAACCATCCCTGCATGTCAATTGGAGGAGCCCCCTTTTGTTTGAGCCATCATTCATTCACCAGCTGCTCTTTTGCTAGTGTGTGCGCGCACCACATGGCTAATGGAGGCGGGGCCGACCATCGCCTTGCTTTGACATCTGTCATTGCACAAAGGCCTAGAATTCCCCACAGTACTCTAAAATCACTTAACCAGGTCCTCGCATATGAAATTATGTTACAGAGTGGGTAATGATAAGCCTCTTTGGTCAAAAAGACATTTGTTCAGTCTAAAATATTGTCATGTCAACATTGTCAACATCCACTACACTACCACCACTCCTCTCATGGTCTGTTGGTGTGGTGGTGCTGCACCAGTATAGTTATTGTCATTTGCTCCACATGAAAAGTTCTTAAATATGCACAATTCCCCCCTTGGTCCATATGATCAACCACTATGTTTCGTCTCACTCTCCAGTGTTGCATAACCGTGTAACTAATGGACCATTAACATGGTCTAAATTGTCACACTTGATAGACTTGAGCATAATTAAGATGACTTAATATTTTGACATGGACTTTAGGTGAGTGTGCTGATTTAGCACAATACTAATTGCTAGGTGTACTTGTTAGATACATTAGGCTTGTAACTCCAGTGCTAAGCTAAAGAAGCAGACACCAATCATGCCTTGACTGACCAGCTATATTTGGGCTAAATTGCATACATTTAATTTGTCACTGAATTACTTCTTATTGTTTATTGATTAGTTATTTCTTAGGTAGTCATGATGAATTTTTGATAGTTATTAGTTATTTTCCATTCTCAAACGTGGTTTCACCAGCCCATTTCAATGTACGTATCACTGCTTTCACCATTGTTTCTAACATGTGACTTCAGCTTTTGCCATCACTGTCGTGTCCTGTGGAAGTCGCAGGTGTTGCTCTTAACCCTTGTGGTGTTTTATGTAAACCATGAACAATCTGTTACCATTTCTTTTTTCCTTCCATTTCACCGCCTCTGTCTCTGTGGTGGCTCTTTGAGCTTGTGTTTGCGGTTGAACCAGCATGTGCGGATTCATGTAGCTGTAGATGCCGTGAACCCGAGCAGGATGTGTGTACTGTAAGCTATTTCACGGTGCCTCTGAAGACTGAGTGTGTGTTTGCTGTCTTGGTGCTTGCAGAAGTGGAACTCCGTCTCCGAAAAGAGGCTCAAGTACCCGCTCACCAGCTCCGAGGGGAGGGAGAGACCGCTTCACTGGAGAGTCCTACACAGTACTGGGTACAGAACTGGACCAAAGACATTTACTCACTCTCTGGAATCAGTGTTTTCAATAATACAAATCCAGCATTGTTGTCGAAAAATGCATAAAATTCTTAAACATGCTACAGTCTTAAGCAGTCTAACAAGTGTACATTTTGTTGATTGAGTTTGTTTTGTTGAAGTGAAAATAAGGATACATCATCTACAGGGAACACATTTCACACTTCTAAAGCAATTATTTAAGGCAAATTCTATATTTTGTGCTTTATTTTTTTCCAAATATGTCAAACTCAGCAAATAAATATAAATTGTGTACTAAAAATAGTAGACAAATGGAATATTTGGGTTTGTTCCCTGTCGAGGATGTGTTCTTATTTTCACTTAGAAAAACAAAACATGTCAGTTTCAAAGTTTACGTATGACTGTAGTACTCTTCAGTATCTTTAATATTTAAAAAAATATTAAAATAATGAAAAGATCTTGGGAAAGAAAAAGCTGCTGAACATCATACATTCACTTTTAAAAAACTGTATATCCAAAATGGCTAGTAATTGAAAAGTGATCAAATGTTGCAGCAGATAACTTGAGAAGAATTTACCATAAATACTATATCTATGCTTTGTCATCCACAAGAAAACACGTCCCTCATAAGATGGAAGATTAAAATGTGGTAGACTAAGATTCTACCAGAGATGGAATTAGTACTCCATTACGGTCTTTTCAGATCTCACACACACACAAGACGCTCCACCACTTTGGTGCCAAAGTGGAGAAAAATCTTGAATTTAGAAAGAACAGTACGAGAGGAGATCGGACTTAAGAATGGATTTAAGAATGATGGAGTACGTCGGATAGCCACGGTGAAGAATGTGAGGTGTGTGTATGGACATAGCTGGTTGAATGAGGAGTGGAGAGAGAAGGGAGTTGCTAGCCATTTCCACCATTGAAGGACAGGGGTGAGATGGTCCAGGTGGAGTCATGGATGACAGAATGGTGGAGGAGAACAGTTGAAGAAACAATGGTAGCGTGGTCGGAGTATGTCTGGAGAGAGAATGTGAAAGACAAAAGATAATGGTCGGAGAGATGGAGAGTGGTAGCCAAAATGTTGAGTACGGGACTGTCTCTGGTGAAGACAAGATCACAGAAATGACCCTCGTTATTAGTTGAAGGAGGGCTGTTGAGGCAGATGACAGGAATTCATGGGCGCCACCGATATGTAGCTTGTCCTTTGGGAGGTTGAAGTCACCAAGAAGAATAAGAAGAGTCATCATCTGGGAATGAAATGAGGAGAATGTCCAGATCATCAGTGAAGGTTCCTTCTGCCTGGGTGGGGAAGATAAACAACAATGATGTGGAATCTAGTGGGATGAGTTACATCTACACAGTGAAATTTGAAAGATGAAATATTGAGTTATAAACAGGAGAGAGGTGTGAAGTGCCATTTGTGGGAGAGAAACATTCCTGTGCCCCTCCTCTTCCAGTCTTGTGAGGGGAATGCATGAAAGCATAAACAGAAGAGAGAGCTGCAGGTGTTCCTGAATTCTTTGGTGAACTCCAAATTTCAGTAAGAGCCAGGAAGTGAAATGACTGCAGGGATGCAAGACCAGAGATGAAATCTGCCTTTGGTGCAGAAGACTGACGGTTCCATATTGCACCACGAATTAGAGAATGGATTGACAGAGAAGGATTCTAAAGGTTACTGGGATTACTGCCCCTCTGATGAACATGAGGAACATGTCTTTGAGGACATTGGAGAAATTCGTGTGTTAATAAAAACAGGCAAAGTTGACTTCTAGTTTAGTTAGGAAGGATACACTCTAGAGAACACAGGGTCAGAGGTAGCTACTGGGGAAATGTTGTGTGTGACTGCTATAATGCCTGCAGAACCCTCCCAACAGTTCTCAACCAGTCAAATCAGACCAGGCGAATGGGTTCAAACAAAAGGCTAGGCTAACTCCTTCATACATCGTACAAGTCGTCATTGAATAAAAACATTTATCAACATAATTTTACATTTACATGTTCAGGTGACACCAGTATTGACTGTGGGCAGCACTACTGGGAGGTGAAGGCTCTGAAAGACTGTAAGTCCTACAGTGTTGGCGTGGCCTACAAGAACCTGGGCAAGTTTGACCAGCTGGGCAAGACCAACACGTCATGGTGCATCCACGTCAACAACTGGCTCCAGAACTCTTTCGCCGCCAAACACAACAACAAGGCTAAGAGTCTGGACATGCCAGTACCAGAGAGGATGGGAATCTACTGTGACTTGGATGGAGGTACAACAGAATCGATCCATTTAGTGACCTAAAGCACTGGGGCTTCATTTAGAATTGAGCAATAAAAATAAAGTGCCCAATCTCTCCAAATTCCCTGAAGTAATACAAGATCATAATCTGGCTTGTTAGTGCAACCCAACAGGACACACTCTCTAACAGTAACAACATGCCACGCGGCTATGACTATTTTTTGATTGTTATTCCATTTGTGCAAGATCTAATACAACAGGACTACAACTAGTAAACTAATTCTGGGTTCAGCCATTTACAGGAGAACAATCATTTCACAATGATTAATGTCATAAACACTGTACATACTACAGATTCACACTGGATTAAAACTTTGACTGGACAGTCAAACTTCACGATTATGACTGTCATACTTAATATAAAATATGAACACTATAGATTCATACCAGATCAGACCACCTCTCAGACTGTAGAAACTACACATACAACAGATTCAAACTGGATTAAAATAATTCCACAATACCATTAGACTGCACACACACTAAAGATTCATACTGAATGCTGTTGGCAGTCAGTGAAATTAAGGTGCTCTACTATACCTAAGGCATGGCTTGATGAAGTGCCTGGAATATGCCTCCCAAGCTCTGGTGGCTTGGTGGTTAGGGAGTTGTCCTTCCGATCGCAGGTTCAAATCCAAGGACTGCCAGCGGCACCACTGAGGTACCCTTGAGCAAGGAACCGTCCCCACACACTGCTCCCTGGGTGCTGCGTCGCTGGCTGCCCACTGCTTCACTCGGTGAATGGGTTAAATACAGAGAAAGAATTTCACACTGTTCACGCTTTACTTTAAAACAGGTCTTATACTCCTGAAATTGACCAATACCAGTTGTTTACGTAATATCTGGACATCTACTACTCTGACGTTATTTGAGTACTGGGCTATATTACAGGAAATCCTATAGCTTACCTTAAGCGCCTTTCTCCAAGTTCCTCACCAACACTGACGGCTACCTGACACCTGTGGATCAAATGTCCCACAGATCCATTGACTATCCTGCAGAATAGAGGAACACCAACAGGCTCCTCCTCTGCTTTGTAAAGCAGCATTCTTTTCATCTCTTAGTGCAGCACATCATATATTTGGTGCCTAATCTACTCTCCTTTGTCTTCTGTCTGGTCTTTTTTTCTTTCTTTTTTTTCAGGTCAGCTTTCATTCTACAATGCAGAAAGCAAACAGCTGCTACACACGTTCAAAACGAAGTTCACTCAGCCTGTTGTGCCAGCCTTTATGGTGAGAAAATAATTACATCATGCATAAAATATCCACAATCTGACTAGAATGCATTTTCTTTTGGTCATTTTTGCTGTTACTGCACACACTCAGAATAGTTACTGGTGCGTTGCACACTGGAATAAAGTGTAACAAATAAAATAGTAATGAATAGTAAATTATTGCCCCTTACGAATAAATAAGTACAGTGATTGTGGTTGCTACTGAAATTGGAGCTTGTAGATGTTTCAGTACACAACAGTGTAGTAAGCATAAGGTCAGGCTATATGTAGCTGTTTAAAATTAAATCCAACCCACATGTCCACGCACCAGCCTGTCTCCTGCCACAAATGGAATCTGGTTCATGCGCTATTAGCAGCTCCATTGATTACAGGAGAGATTGAGTAGGACATGTTTTTAGGGGGCAGGAGATCAGGAAAGGTTAACACTGAGGTCTGAAGTTTGATTCGTGTGCATTTTACAACACTGACACATAAATGCACTTGTAATACTTGCAGGGTTCCCGCAGTCCTGGAAAAGTTAGTAGGTCTGGAGGTGTCATAAAATATGAATGGTTAAAAAAATGGTTGAAAAGGTTTCGAAATGTTCTTATCTGATAATGTTTTGTAGTTTTTATGCTACATAATGAGGTTTCCATTAATGAACCCTTTTAGCAACATTCTTGATGTCTTGTTGCTACATTTTTACCTTGGTATTGATCATTTTTGTACGATGTACCAATGGTTACTTTTCTTTATCCCATTGTTTTGCCATTTTTTAGTATCCTTGTTGTACTGAAGAGTTATCCGTTCAAATTAAAAGTAACAGTGCACTAAATTTATCCTTTTCATGATGAGTGAAAAGGATACACTTTTCTTAGCATATCGGAGATACAGTCAGTACTGACCAACAACAGATCGAAAAGAAAAATGTAAAAAGAGATCTTAATATTGCTGAGGTTTATTTGGGCATCAGTGTGATCAGATGGAGAAACAACAGAGACTTTTGCTAAGGTCACCAGGTTCAGATATTTCCCCTAAGCAAAAGACCACGTGTCTCCTCTTGAGGTTTAGTAGAGATCTCAAAGTCATACAAATATGCTCAGTCTTCTCTAGATACTAACACCAATCTTTAACCGCAACTGAACTCTTTTGTCTAATGATGTGGAATTGTTGGCAAATCACCATTACATTTCCTGAGTCACCAAAGAGCAACATCTGATTAGCGAAACTTTCCTCTGGATGCATGTTTCATTACAAAGAGCATAATTGGGCCTGTGTCAGTGTATTTATCACAGTGCAATGTGTGAAATGTTAAATAAGATAAAAATCATTGTACTCACCGAGTTCAACTCTGATGCTACTGCTCCCAGTGTATATGTTACCAAACTACAAAATAAAATGCACCAAGTGAAGTTTTTATTTTATTTTGTGGCATATTGCCCACTCCTAGTACAAAAGTAGTGCCTATCGTAACAAAGTCCTTCAGGTCAGAATCAGAAAACTTGATTGATCCCAGAGGAAATCGCTCATGTTATGACTGCGCATACACACAGAGACACCAAGACAAGAACAATGTAGACCATAAAACTATAAATAACTTTTTGTCAGAATCTGTAGAAAAAAAACTAAATATGAAAATACATTATGACATTTACACAAATGCTGCGTATAAATATTATAGACAAGTAACACAGTTGCGTGAAATCTAACGATACAGATGGTAGTTAGGAGTATGTTATTAAACTTAGTAGAGATCAGAAGGATATGACATCTCTGCTTTCACTTCTTTTGTGAATGTAGTTATGGGAGTGTGATGAGAGATCTTTGAGAAGGCTATAGAAAACTGTGTAACTGTTTTTTCTGTGTGTACTGCAGGTGTGGTGTGGTGGCCTGAGCCTATGGACAGGCTTACAGGTCCCTGGTGCGGTCAGAAGCTTCCAGAAGACTGAAAACGGGCTGGCGGGTTCGAACAGCAGTCTCAACAGCATGGCGCAGTAGCCTGAACTACCCAGCTCCAAAACAAACAAACAAGCAACAAACAAACTGCTGTGCTCCGAAGCCACCCAGCGTGTGCTGATTTAGACCCAGACCCTAACCTTAATCAGCAGGAATGCAGTAAACTTCACAAGAACCCGTGAACTTAGACTCTGCCTCCTGCTTCCAGAAACGCTCTTCCTGAGGAACATCTTATCCTGTGATGGAATGCTGTGGGGCATCATGGGAAACTGAGTCCTGGACTTGCAGGCACCAGATTAAACATGCTACTCCGCCTTCATCGACCACTACAGAAATATATTGTTATGTGTTGTCAGTATATTCCAGTAAATCCAGTCATGTGGAAAAGTTGGGGCGTGGCAAATTTCTATTTACTGTTTATGTTCTGAATTGAACATATGTAGTAGACAATACATGGGACATACAGGGCATAAAATGTGGCCTGTGTAAATGCTATGACAAATTTTATATTACATGTTTTCCCAATATGCTCAGTTCAGCAAATGAATAGAAATTATGCATGGAATTTAGCAAAAATACACTTAGACATTTGAGTGGGCGTACACCGACTTTTGCATACGACTGGAAACAGAATACGCTGCGATATATTTTCAGTATATTTCATTTTTCATGTCGGTGCCCTAGGAGAAATGCCTCTTTCTCTGTTTCTTTATGTTATTATCTAAATGATGTTTGCATCAGAAACGCTAGTGGCTTTATCAGGGATTAGTTGAGTGCACTTTTTCCTTACTAATTTTTGGTTGAGTTTTTTTTTGTTTTGTTTTTTTTGTTGTTTTCTTTTTCGTTCTTTTTTCTTATGATTGACTCCTGACACGAGTTTACTCTGGAACGAGAAACCCTGTCTCTTATTGTTTGATTTGTTGTATTATTTTATTGAAAATGTGTCATTTTGTTTAGTTAGGTGTGTGTTTTAATATGTGTGTGTCTGTGTGTCTGTGTGTCTGTGTGTCTGTGTGTCTGTGTGTGTGTGTGTGTGTGTGTGTGTGTGTGTGT
>JBBIGA010000083.1:8546489-8573219 GCA_037576975.1 Alestes dentex
CACAACCCTCTGCATTTATCCGGACTTGGGACCGGCACAAGGAATCACTGGCTTGTGACCTCTTATGGTTGCATTAGACACGGACCGCATACAGTTGGAATTTAAAGTTCACATCTAGCCAAGTACAGATCAAACACCTGGAAGTGTAACTTTATCAATGAAATAATTATCATTTCTTTTCAGTTCGTTTTTTTAATTTTTTTTTTTATTTCACTTTTACTTTAATGTTGTCTATCCTCGTGTAATTATAACGTATAGACCAATAACTTGTATCGGTTGTCTTGTAAAGATTTTTTCACTGCATCTTTTCTAAAAAAAAATTTAAAAAAAAATCAGACAGGATTAATATACTTTAACAATGCACATTTTTTTTCAATTTTATGATTAAATTGTTTTCTCTAACTTATTTTGTATATCCTAGTATAATTATAACGTTTACAACAATAACTTTAATCAATTGTCTTTAAAAATATCGGTAAAGATTTACCTCTCTCGCTCGCTCGCTCGCTCTCTCTCTCGATTTCATGTTTTCATGTTTTACTTTTACTTTTATTTTGTCTCAGTCGTATCGTCCCTGACTCCGCAAGCCTGTTTGTGTTTATTCCAGAACCTCAGGGTGCAGGTCGTGAGTCAGGTTTTGTGACCACCATAACCTCGGGAAGAGTCTGACCTGAGATCCGTCTCTTAACAGGACTGCTGTGACAATTGAAGGTTTAGGAGTGTCTAGGAAAAATTTCAATACGAAGTTGTGAACAATATATGAATAAATGAATAAACAAACCAATACATAAATAATTCCATTTATAAAGTATAATAAGCTGATCTGATATTTTTAAAGACGACTGATTAAAGGGCTCGTTCTAAATTAGACGAGGATTGACAAAATATTTACGTGTTTAGTGTTTTAATACATTTATTTATTCTAAAATTTAATTAAATAAATACAATTTTTAAACACGTATTATAATTTATTTAAAACATAGTCAAATAAATACGTTTATAAAAATGTATTAATGTATTTAAATATACATTTAAATTAACACATTTATTTAAAATATACTATTATAATTTAGTTATGTAAAATATTTATTTATTTATATAATAAAACATTTTGTAGCTATTTTGCTGGTTTTCCGATCATCTGGCAACCCTGCCCCAGTCTGCAGCAGGAGCCATTTTAGAGCAGCAGAGACAAAAACACGGAGCTCCGTCTCTGGAGTGTTTTATTTGTTTTTGTTTTTTTTTCTGGAATACGGCTCTCTCCTCGTCGAGAAAATAAAGACATTGGAAGAGGAGACTAAACGTGGCAGCTCATAGTCTCGGTTGAGCAGAGAAAGGTGCCGAAAATGGCCCTGGACAGACGAGACGACAAAGGTAAAGAAACTCGGCTAAGCTAACGGTAGCACAGTTAGCTCTTAGCCTGCACCTTTGTCTTTCGTTGGATATTTTATTAATACAGTTATCAACTGTAGTCACAATGTTGACAGTTTGTCAGATATTTTACTCTCGTTTATCACAAAAGATTGGTGTAGTGGTTATGAAATTCATGTATAGCCATCGTTTCGAATCTGTTTATAATAAATGGCTAAAGCTAGTGTTTTCTTTAGCATAAAACTAGGGCAGTCCTGTGAGTGACCTGGGTGTCTGGCTAATAACATTAGTGTTTCCTGGCTGACTGTAACACTACCACCATACCAGGTCCAACCGATTGTAGATATTGATATTGATCTTGATATTGATCTTGATATTGATATTAATGGTAGCGTTAAATGTGTAAAAGTAGATATTCAGTCAGGGTCTTAGCTACACAACCAGGTAGCCTCTCACACTAAGATCCTCCAGCCTGGCTGTGAAGATCAGGTTGTGTAACTTGCACTACTTTTTTTAATTATTGAGTGCCCTCATGGTCTATCAGAAAGTCAACAAGTATTTAAGATTTTGATGCTCATGTTGATGCTCATATACACTGTGTAGACAAACGTATTGGGACCCACCTCTTAATTATTGAATTTAGTAGGCCCCTTACTTCCCGTGAAGGACGGTCTTAATGATTCAGCATAGCAGGACATTTTGAACAACGCCGGACTTCCATCTTTGTGGTCACAGTTTGGGGAAGAACCTTTTCTATTCCAGGATGACTGTGCCCCTGTGCACAAAGCAAGCTCCGTAAAGACATGGTTGAATGAGTTGGGTGTGGAAAAACGTGACTGGCCCGCACAGAGTCCTGACCTCAAACCCATTCAACACCTTTGGGATGAACTGGAATAAAGATTGCGAGCCAGGCCTTCTCGTCCCTCATAATGAATGAATGGGGCATTCATTTCCACAGAAACGCTCCAAAATCTTGTAGAAAGCCTTCCAATACTTTTGTCTATAGAAGTGTATATTCAGTTTGTTTAAGTGGTTTCCTAATTTGTTGTTTTGCTGATTTTATTAGCTAGGCAGGTTTATTAATGGTTTGGCCCAAAATCTAATGAACACATATTTCCATCTAGTTGGTTGTAGATGATGCACACTTGATGAGTTCTTACACTTTCTGAAAATGTTCTTTTCAGATGGAGAGCTTAATGTACTTGAAGACATACTGACTGATGCTCCAGACCAAGATGACGAGCTGTACAACCCAGAAAGCGAGCATGACGTCACTGACAAGAAAGGTATGTGCTGTAGTTTGAGGGGGAGAAAGACAATATGAAGGTAGCTTGGTGTATGAGATTGTTTTTGCTCTTCTTCAATCCCTAAGGGTCCAAAAGAAAAAACGAACGTGGGGACGGCCATGATGTGAAGAGGCTTAGGTCTACAGGTCATTCAACCAGGCAGCCAGTTAAAAGATCAGCCCCTTCTGCGGGATCCAATGGGAAAAAGGTGGCCAATCTGAGAGGAAGACACCCACCTGATGACTTCTACGATGACCGGAAGAACCACTCTGGCCGAGGGGCAGCGTCCAGGGCTGATCTGTCCAAAGGGCACAATGACAAACCTCTGAGCCGCAGCAGAGACCAGCAGAGGAGGATCAAACCGCTGATGCCAGGACTAAATGAGGTGTGTGATTTTTATTTCCCGCTTTGCCCAAGTGTAGTTGATTTCCTAAGCCATGTCTGGTGTTCAGTTTCCTTCAGTGTTTTGTGCTGGAGCTACTGGGTTTATGTAGCTCACAAGTAATGAGACTTATATTCCACTATAGCATCTTGCAAACTGCATGTCTTTTTGTGGCAGCTGGTGGATAGGGAGTTGCCCCTGCCTGCAATCAGAAGGTTGTGGTTTTGAATCCTAGGACTGCCAGTGGCACCACTGAGGTACCCGTCCCCACACACTGCTGCCCAGTGAGTGTGTTAAATGCAGAGAAAGAGTTTCACACTGTTCACACTGTGTGATGTGTGAACATGGGGCAGTGTGACAAATGGGGCAGCTGGTAGCCTAGTAGTTAGGGCGTTCGCCCTGTGATCAGGAATTCGTGGGTTCAATTCCCAAGACTGCTAAGCACCTCTGAGGCACCCTGAGCAAGGTACCCACACACTGCTCCCTGGGCGCTGTGTTCCTAGCTGCCTGCTGCTTCACTTGGTGAATGGGTTAAATGCAGAGGATGAATTTTGCACAGTTCTCACTGTGTGCTGTGGTGTGTTCACGTATGACAGAATGGGCACTTTCACTAGACTAAATCGGCACACACATGCCTAAAACAGGTGTTTTGTGCCTAGCAAGCGTACAGTTCATTGGACTGTGATTGACAAAGAACCTAATCCCAATCTGAGCACTGCTTGGTGAACCTCTCAATGTTCACCCTACCTTTGTCTGGTAAACCGTTTTACTCCTGCTTAAACAGGAGTATGCTTGCTCCTCTAGTAAGGAACATGCAAGCTATTTTTATTTATTAGTTTTGCCTTTGATTTATATAAAAATACTTTCTATTGTATTTCCTGTTGTATGTTTAATAAATCTGAACGTAACAGCCAAAATTATTTTTGTAGCCTACAAGCTGCTGTTATTGCTTTCTTTTGTTGTTATTAGGCTGTAATATGGGGTTTATTAAACAGAGGGTACATATGTGGGAATGTTACAGAGGATCTCACTTGTTTAAGGAAAACTCCACTTAAACTCTTGTTGGAAAAAAAGACATTTAAGTGGACTTGGGTCTTTTTTTTTTACTTTTTGTTATGAAGGATTTAGATCAATGTATTAATAAAAGAATCAAAAGGTTAATCTCTATATTAATTGTATAAATAACTGTTTGATGTTCTGTTAACTGTAGCAGTAGAACAGTGAACAGTATAAATGCAGACTTCAAGATGGGTTCTCATTTTCTTCATTTCTGTGTATCTGCTGGTGGCCTGTATCCCTCTATTACTTGTTGTCTGCATTAGCCCTATAGCTTCAGTGCATGACTGAAAAAGCTTCAGACACCAAACATCTCTGGAAAAATTAGCCATGTCTGAGAGGCAAATGGGAAAGATAAGCTATTTCTAAGAAGCAAGTTGTGTACATTTGACTAAATATTCATAAGAGGGTGCCTTTGCTTTCAGAAGCTGCGGAGGACCAGTGAGGGTAGCATTGGCAGAGCTAGTCACTCCTCCAAAGAAGAAGAGGAAGATGCCAGATCAGAGGAGTATGCCTCTGAACAGGAGACCGGCAGCTCCGTGGGATCCTCTGAGGGCAATCGCTCTGACGTTGAGGAAGAGGAGGTAATGGAGGAAGAGGAAGGAGAGAAGGATGAAGAGGATGAAGAAGAGGAGGAAGACGAGGTGGAAGAAGAGGAAGTAGAAGAAGAGGAGGAGTACGAACTGGAGGAAGGAGACCAGCGGGAAGGGAACGAGCAAAACGACTACGACACACGCAGCGAAGCCAGCGACTCGCAGTCTGAGTCGCTCTCTTTCTCAGATGGAGAGTCTGTACATTCTGCCTCAGGCTCCGATGCCTCAGGTAAGCAGTTTGTCCACCTCTTTGACTCTACTTGTGTACATCCTGGGAGTGAGGGGGTAAATTGCAGCCTAGCAATTTATCAACCAATGTAAAAAGTAAACGGGGACAAAAGCAAAAATACCTCCCATTTCAGAGATTTTGCCCCTTAAACGTCACTACAGTGGCAACAAATCCTCTAGCATAATGTTCTATACTAGTAAGTACTACGTTGTTTACAGTTCCATGGCTGACGTTTTTGAGAATTGTACATAACATATTTTGGGTAAATGCAGCCGTCTAAGCTTTGGCTCTGTTGTTGAGAAAGTGTGAGTTGGATCTTGGCAATGCAACAGCCATCCATGGTTGGGAATCTGAGAAAGTATAATTGTCCTCACTCTCTCTGGATGTGTAAGATGGAACTTGGAGTGATGTTCGCCAATGCAGAGAGATGTTAGTGTCCAAGCACGCTGAATTTCCGAGCAACCCAGGCCAAGATTTTTAAGCCATGCACTAGTTTTCTTACTTTACATCTCTAGTCTTAGTAATGGACTAACGCAACAACGTTTCAGCTTTTGTCAACAATGTTACAAGAATGTCATGAAACGAAGTGAGTGTTTTGGGGGAGAAAAAAAGCGATGTTGTGCTTCATATAAAAAGCACAAGCTAGCCTTCATCCTTCCAGCTCAGTAGCACTGTGTGAGGGAGGGATACTTAGCTAGTGGATGGAATTGAACTGGGGAGATAATTTGGGTTAAAAGAAATTTACATTGCAAAACACAGACTTCAAAAATATCATTTTAAAAGGAAATATTACAAGAATGCAGTTCCATAGAAGATTTTACACTAAATAAATGTAAGTTTTATTTTTATCCGTTTTTTTTTTTTTTTGTCCATGATTCTAAGCCAGTAAGAATAAAAACTGTCCCTTACAAAGTGTGTGTATTAAAAAGGTCAAAATGGTTACCAGTTAATTTAAACAGAGCATTTAACCCCTGATTCTTGTGACTGCAGTTGGCACTGGGTATGGGTAAAACAACTACAGGTGGTGAAACATTATGAATACAAGCGCAAATGGGAAATGGGGAAGTACACAGAACTGACCCTGCCAGCAGTCTGACGGTTTAACACGATACAGCATGAAGTATTAGATGGAATAGGTACCATTATCAGCATATGTCAGATTTACATGCCTTGGGTAAGTTGCATACAATAAAGCTGCAATAGGAAGCTGAACCTTGCTTTACTGATTTCACTGTAAATGCGTAATCCTGTGTTGTCAGAAGTTTTCACTATGGGTTGCTACCTGGATGTGTTCCCTTGAAGGACAGAAACAGAAAGCACAGAGCCAGAAATCATGTAGAGCAGTCCTTTATTCACATATATCTAAGATGGCCACTCTAACAAAAGGGGCATGTTCTCCCGTTTACTGTTCAGATGAGGAAAGAAAAGAGAAGAAGCACGCTAGAGGGATATCACCAATCGTTTTTGATAGAAGTGGAAGCTCAGCTTCAGAATCATACACAGGTATTAATTAATCCGCAACAATTCAATATATGTATATAAATTCATTATATACTAATTCATAACACTAATTCTCCTTGGACGACATGGTAGTCATGTATGACTTTGTCTGTTTAACAATGTAAGCTGACCTGTCTCTGCCCTGCCATTCAGGGGCTGTCTGAATACAGCAGTAGAGCAGATTTCTACTCAAGTCGTGATCTACGAACATAACACAGATTAACTAAAGTGCAACACCTGCCAAATCAAAGCCAGGCTAGTCAGACAGAACGAGCTGTTCCTTGAAGTGAGCCTAAGCTTTGTACATGGGGCTGAAGTGTAGGTCATTCAGTGGCAGAGCAGGTCAGATTACAGAGAGCTGAATGAATATGATCACATCATTGCACACCTGTTGGCTACCTTACATAGTGTAAATTTCCAACAACCAAACACAGTGTTTAGCATTTTGCTTTCACTTGAAAATGTGTCTTCTGAAGTAGAGGTGGGCAGTATGGCAAAAGAAAATATTACATTTTCTCAATACATGATATGCGTCACAATATAAAGTTTGTCTGATGTTTAAGTTGGAGCAGATAAGCAGAAAAGGCAAGTTGCCGTTAGTGTTCTTTAAAAACTGATGTCCACTGTATTCCCAGAAAAGTGCATTGTAGCATATTGTAACATACATGATGTCATTTATTATGAAAACAGTAAATATTGACATATTGCCCAGCCCTGTTCTGAAGGCAGCTAGGGGCATTTACTCTCGAACTGAGATTGTGGTGGGCAGACTTATATGCAAAAAGGGCGACTGCTTTTGTCTCTTTGGAAAGTCTGTTTTAAAACGTTTTATGAACTTGACCAGCCAAACCATGCCTGCTTTTTACTGTTTGACTGGGCAGCAGGAATCAGTGTGCCACTGTAACAGCGATGGACATAGAAAATCATAACATTCATTCTTGACAGTGATTTCACAGGTTGTGTTCCTCACACATGACCATTAAAAATCTGAAAATCTGAGATTCTCTTAAACCAGTGTTCAGTTGTACATTGAACAGTTTGGTGGTTACAGCCATGTTCTATTTTATAAGCCTTATACACCAACTGTGAAGAATTAGACTTTTTGCCTGTAAGATGCAGCACCACAGCTGAAGCATTAAAATATGACTTTCGTCCAACCAGACTGTAAAGCATAATGGTTTCTGCTTGCAGGGTCTGAAAAGAAGCATGAAAAACTGCCCTCCTCAGTCCGCGCTGTGAGGAAAGGTAAGGAAAACTAATCTCATAACCCTAAAATATGACCTGTGTCAGTCTCAGTGAAAAAGCTTCCTCTCTTCTCAATGTTTTGTGCCTTTTTTTTTTAAACTCACATCACTGTTTAGATCAAACCAGCAAGCTGAAGTACATTCTGAGAGAAGCCAGGTTCTTTCTGATAAAGAGCAACAACCATGAGAATGTATCTCTGGCAAAAGCAAAGGTATGCATTCTGTGAGCTTGGCAAACACCTGCACAAATTGCACAAATAACATAAACATGCATGGCGATAGAGCCAATTTCTATTGTTAAAAGCCATACGACACATGTGACTTTATCAAAGGGAAGACGTGTGGTAAAATGTGCTTATTGCTCTGTCTACAGGGAGTGTGGTCCACCCTGCCTGTGAACGAGAGGAAACTGAATGCGGCATTTCGCGCGGCCAGAAGCGTCATCCTCATTTTCTCTGTAAGGGAGAGCGGCAAGTTTCAAGGTGAGACTGCTAGGAACGAGGCATGTGCAGGAATCCTTTTGGATTAGGTTTCTGTAACTAACAATAAAGCCCCATTCTGATGGTACTTCATTTTAATGTATCATTCTGATAATACAGATTCTAAGACTGGTAATAATAATAATGAGTGACCTCTAGGAGCTGCAAGTGAATTGTGCTTGAGTGTCTCTTCAAACTTGCCAAAGTGCAGTGTAGCATTCTTGAGCAAATAATTCTCTGAAAGAAGAAAGTAGATGTGGTCTAGATTAATGCAACTCCTTGGTCCTATTAACACCAACATGCGTCTTGGGTGATCTGGTCACAAGTTGCCAGCTTTAAGTACATCAGTTCACACATGGTTCTCTCGAGGTCAGAAATCTTTTCACCTCTGTCTATGCAAATAAACATGTACATCATTTCTGTTTGCAAAGTCAACCGCATTGTTTTAAACTGGCATGAGTCAGCAGTGGACTTCCCGTGCCTAGTCTGAAAGAAATGCAGATCTCAAATCAAGAAGTCAAACAACACAGAACAACAAATAATTTGACACCATTTGCATGCAAATGAGATACATGTTCCACAAAGGACATTGGTTGAGTAGGTGGTCCTTCAGTGTGGCCCAGCACACATTCGTGTAAATGCTGCTCAAATAAGGTGGCCATATACAGGCCAGACCACTTTTTGGATCTCAGTGCTTCATCAATGTGTCTTGGATGCATTTACACCTTCGCTGGCTGCTGTCCACTTGTTATTGGATTGCCAAAGATGCATGTTAATGCCAGATGAGAACAGGGCCTTGTTACAATATAACTCTTTTCAGCCAATCATGTTGTGTTGTCAGTCAACTGTTATATAAAAAGCTTCATGCAGATCTCATTAGATTGACTTTGCCTGATGTTGCTTGTTTTGTCCCATATTGATATCAGGGTTTGCTCGGCTTTCATCTGAGTCTCATCACGGCGGTTCTCCCATACACTGGGTCCTACCTGCTGGCATGAACGCCAAGATGCTGGGAGGAGTCTTCAAAATCGACTGGATCTGCAGGTGCTTATTTTTGACTCGTGTACTGTAGTGCGTTTATGTATTTTATTGGTGAATAGAATTACATACACAAACCAGCTGCTTTCTTAAGACTGATTTTTATTCTTGTTTTGCAGGCGGGAGTTACCATTCACAAAAACAGCACACCTCTCAAACCCCTGGAATGAGCACAAGCCTGTGAAGATCGGACGTGATGGACAGGTTAGTCTTCCGACCATCTGGTCTTTCTTGTTTGCTGTCAGTACAGTTTTTTGTAAAAGATGATTCCATCTGTAAACACGCTAAACATTATATTATTGCCATTATTTCCTCTGTGTGCTATGTTAAAGGAAGAAAAAGGCCAGTACTTCATAAGATGCTATAGTACTCCTACAGATGGATGGCTGAATTTTTTGAACCAACAGGAAAGAAGCATGACCTTACAGCCGTTCTATTTATATTGCGCAAGTTATATTTCCATTGAAGATGTGATGTTTTGATACTGATGTTTTTTTCTGAAAATAGGCTGCAGATAGTCCAGCCCAATTCCAGTCCTTTAAGACTGTTTTGTCCCATTGCACTTATTTTTATGTCATTCTTTGAAAGATGACCTGGACAAAACGTTTTGCACAAGCTGCAGTAATTAAACAAATTTTGAGAAGTTAACAAGCATTTTAAATGGCTGTAGTATGGATGTGGAAAACTTACAATACCCAACTATGCAATATCAGTTTTGTGACCTAAAATGTAACCATTTGGTTGTTATATATTTATCTTATTTTTGATAATTTTTCCCCCCCGTTTTTCTTAGTTTTGCAATTCGTGACTGATTTTATGGAATGTTATTTTTATATCACCATTTTCCAACCTCTTTTAATTCCTCAGAATTTAACCAACTGTTTTTTATTACTGTGTCTTGAAGGATGTCCGTTGCTGCCCTGTGTTGTGCCTCATTCAAATAGTACCTCATTTAAACTGTCCTTTTAACAGTAGTTATAGCTTCAATGTTAGTGGGTGAAACTGCTGTAGGCCAGGTGGATATATGTAAATCAGCTTTTTTTTTGTGGCATCACAAAAACTAAATATCAGGCTGCTTTTTCAACTAAGGAATAAACTTAAGAGAAAAACATCAAACTTGTATTTAAAAAAAAAATGACACTTTAAAGCTATAGCTTTAAGTTTAGGTTGGAGCGATAAAAGTTTTAAATACCTGTTTTAAAACAATAGGCAGTGTTTGGGCCTGTCCCCTTACTGAAGGTTTCTTTCTTTCTTTGTTGTCTGCACCACCCACACCCATCTGGACCGGCGCTGGCTGCAGGAGATCGAGCTGGACTGTGGAATGCAGCTGTGCATGCTCTTCCCTCCAGATGAGAGCATTGACTTGTATCAGGTTATTCACAAAATGCGGCACAAGAGGAGGATGCACTCAGAGCCTCGCTCCCGAGGCCGCCCCCCACACAGGGAGCCTGCCCCTCGAGACCTGGGAAGGTTAGAAATGTTCTTTGGACTGCTAGTGCGCTCGTGTGTCGCCGTCACATGACGGCCTGAAGGGAGCGTGTTTGGTTTCCTTCTACCTACTCTTCTGCATCCTCGCGGCCTCAGAGAAGAGCCTCGAAACAAGCCGGCCGGAGCTTACCAGAGCCGGAGCCCAGCGTTCGGTTGTTGCTGTTAATGTTCGTGGTGATGTGTAATTATGAAACCAGCATAAGAGCTCAGAGCATAACATAATCAGTGTACTGAATGAATGCACACTAGTTTAAAAAAATCTTTTGTAACTCCTCATTCTATTTAGCCTGACAGTAGTTGAGTTCATTTTTTTTCTGTAGCGGTAGTAATAAGGTGCTTACTCTTTGTAGATGAGTCTGTGTTTTTAAATTTGTTCCCAAAGCCTTTTCTTTCAGGAATATCCAAGGGGGATAGACCCAGTCATATATGGGACTCTATTAAAAGGAGCCATAATATGTAAGCAGAAGATGGCGCATCGATTTGAGAGGCAGAAAGTGTTGATTGTTTAAACAAAAAAAAATGCTTTCAAGAGGAGCATATTTTGGGACTCTTTCACTGGTTGTCCTGTCCATAAAAAAAAGCTTGTTCTTTTGAATACCGATAGATCCATGTGCAGATCGTAGCAGAGAGAGTGAGGAAAAAAGGGAAGAAAGTGAAAAATGAGTGCCAGGGAGGGAGGAAGGCCGAGCATATTCATCCTCCCAGCTGCCGGAGGGGGATAGGCCAGTTCAATGTTTTCCCGCTTCTGTCACTACATCAGTGCCTGTGGACTCAAATGATGCCAGGGACTCTCCCTTAGAGCACTGATGTAAATGAACTGTTGCTGCTCACAGAAATGTGCCCAGAAAAGTGGGGTGTTAACTCAAACAGAAGGAAAAGCAAATGCCCCCCCTCCCCCCCAAAATGGACTGAGCAAAAAAAAAAAAAAAAAAATTCATCACTACACAAGCATTGTAAGGAAGTTTGATGGTTTGCAGTTTCTGCCCCACTTACCCCAACCCTTACTGAAGGACTTTGGATGTTGTTGTGACGACAAATACTCCCCTTCCCCTTCCCTGCCCCCCTTTTTAAGAGTGCTCCTCTCATGGCATCTCCAAGTTGGTGGTAGGTAGGCGGTTGTGTTCAACCCTGATGGACTGAGCTGGTGTAAGGTAGCAGGAAACCCCGCCTCCACCTCACCCCCCCCTCCCTCTCCCATGTTTCGCTGAGGCTTCCATGGACTGTGTACCCCAAGAGAAGCAGTTTTAAAAACCCAAAGGGAGGGGGTTTCACCCTGTGGTTTATTTCCAGTACCAGGAGCTCTTTGTCTTTTTTTTTTTTTTCGTTTGTTTTGAAAACGGACTGCACCACACCCTATCGTCCCCCCTTCTTCCGCCTTACCAGGCTGAAACCCCGTAAAATGTTGTTTGTGGCTGTGTTTCGGCTAAAGCGTAAGCTGGACTGTTGTATGAACATTTGCTATCATAAGTATTTTCCATCGTTAACAGTCACAAAACTACAAGAAAGCGGTATGTCACACTTTCAACCAGAATATTCTTTTCCTCTTGCTTTAATTTTTATTTTGGGTCTGACTTTTTTGGTGGGCTTGAGGTCTCTAACCAAGGTTATCAGTCTAACAGTTTGAAATTGTAGTATGGTGGCTTCATACATTTATATTTACTTACTATTTTTTTATTTATTTGTAGAAGTAACTGTTAATTCCAATACTAGGTTCAGTGTTTTTTTTTTCTGGGTCCAGAGTACGAAAGAGGGGGAAAAATGTGCATGTTTGCAAAAAGTCAAATTTGGCCTGTTTGGGTGTTTAAATGCTTTCAGTGACCCAGTTTAAATCAGGTCATTTTGGTTTGAAAAGAAAAACAGGAAATATGACAGACAGGTTCTGATTTGCATTGGATTACAGTTTATTTGCTAATGCTTTATTTAACATGTCCATAATCTGCTGCTATTTGCCCTGAATTCTCATTTTACTACTCGGATTTGTTTCTAATTATTTATTTCAGTCCTTATAATTAAAATGAAATGTCCATAAATGAGTGATGCAGATCTGGAAATAGCAGCATGTTGCCATGATGGTAAAGATTTGGTGTAAAATCTGTGTGGGACAATCACTGGTCCTTGAGTACAAACTCTAATGCCCATTTCAGTGTCTTCCCTGTTCTTTCCAGTATGTAAGAGCATAGAAAACCTGTGCAGGGTAGGTCATACTCCGGGACCACTAGTCAGGGACATATTCACTGTTTTCCAAGCAATTTGTTTAGTATTATTACTGTAATATAGATGATACAGTCTGATATTCTCATTCTTAGACCATATTTTTGTAAACAAAAGGGAATTGTTAATTATTTTTTTCATCAGTGACTGCATACTAACATACCTGATTCATGTAGGCGTCGTCCAGAAGAATATGACATGCACAACAGGAAGCGGCCCAGGATTGACTATCCACCAGAGTTCCCCCAGAGACCAGGTTAATATCTCTCACCCCTCTCCAGTCACTCTTCATCATAGTCTAGGTTTCTTTCTCGGGGGAAAATTAAAATGAGATATGAGCAGAGTGAATATCATAAGGTCAGACTGAATTGCTTCTCAATATGAAATGCTGTGTGCTGTATTGAGACCTAATATGACTTAATGTAATAGATATGTGGTCTATACACTTCCATACCTACACAAGGTCTTTTCTCTGCATTCAAATATTTGACATCTGCAGGTTAGTTTGTTGTTTTCTCTGTAAACTGCGTGTGCCCTATTGGTGAATCTTTTTTGCTGTCTGTTCAGGCTTCATACAAGACCCCCGCAACCCACCTGTGGACAGGTGCGCCCCTCACTGTCATTCGTATTCATTGTCTTTATTTGAGGGTTTTAGCCAGCATTTAACAAATTCATTTGTTTTTGAATTATTTTTTTTTCACAGGCGCTTTTCTGGAGTCAGGAGAGACGTCTTCCTCAATGGGGTCAGTTTTCATTCGTTTCCTAATAGCTTGGAATTAACACTAGACATTGGGTCATAAACTGCTAAATGTCATGAAAATGTAAATCTAATAGCATAGTTGAAGGCTGATTGAATCTTATTATACTGGAACAGTGAGTATTATATGGTGTAGACAATTTGTAGTATTAACATACATTTTGCAATGCTTTATGCATAAGGGACATAAAGGTATGAAAATGCAGTACTTGTGTAATATGAATTATTTCAGTGCTACTGATTATCATTCAGTACAATATTTCACTACCTTACTGTTCAGTCTGTGAGCCAATAGGCAGGCTTACTTCAAAATCTGTTAAATTATGTTCTATATGTATGTTACTCAAGTTTCTTTATGGGTCTACAATCCATTTGCAGTCAGTTAATATACCCACATTCTGGACCTCCATTTTTCACTTTAGCCATGCCTACTTTTTGTATTGAAAAAGTCAAAAATTAGGATTGAAGTCTAGGCATGAATATTTCAAGCAAGTTACTATTCAATATTCGCTGAAGAGGGATCAAACAGTTCCCAGCAATCATCCACACACGCAGAGACACCATCCATGTTTTTCCACAACTATTTTTTATGATGTTTTTTAGTTATGCAGTACTTGTCTGACTGAGTTACAATCTACAACAGACACGAAATAGTTATTACACACCACATGCCCTGCATCCTGCTTTTGTTGATTTAATAGTGGTGATACATTACCGCCATCTTCAGGCAGTAGTACCACATTACTTGCAGAGACCAGGAAAATATTTTCAAGATGATAGGCGTATATTCATACATTCATAGTAATTCTTTCATGTATATATAAGTGTGTGTGTGTCTGTATATATATAATATATATATATATACATTGACATCAAACCCCAACTATAATTTGCACACCATGACATCTGTTGTTTGACTATAGTTTTTTGTTTTGGTTTGTTTTGGGGGTTTTTTTGTCTTCTACAGTCCTACAATGATTACATGCGAGAATTCCATCACAACATTGGGCCTCCACCACCATGGCAAGGCATGGTGAGTGTTGTTAAATTATTCTCATTTAGCTCTCCAATTCTCGTCACAATATATCTATTAATCATTCTCTTTTTTTAAGCTACATATGTTAAATTGCCCATGTGTTTCTCTAAAGGCACCATACCCCGGCATAGAGCAACCGCCACATCACCCGTATTACCAGCACCACCCTCCACCACCCCAGGCCCACCCCCCCTACTCTGGCCATCATCCCATGCCTCACGACGCTCGCTTCAGAGAAAAGAGGGTCGTCCGCTCCTTCTCTTCCAGTCTGGTAATGGATCACTTCTCTAACCAAACTAACAGCACCATATCTGGAACAGAAAAAAATTAGAAAGGAAAAAAGAAAATTGTTACCAGTACATAGTGGGAGCTCTGAGTGCTGGTTCTAAGTATCAGCGATTCACAATGATAAATGATTATCGAATCTGTCGTATGTGTCTAAATGAGTAGTGATATGAGCACAGATGAATTAATGAAGGACTAATGAAGGAAGTCTAAAAGTGACTTTTCATATACATATGTAAACCTGCTGTTTTGATACATAGATTTCCATGTACACTTTGCTTTCTATTTTTTTTAAATCATATTTACTGAAATTCTTTAGTAATAATGATTTTTAGGGCCACCAGTAATCAAGCACTTTTCAGGTTATGTACTTATATTTACAGACTCTGATTACTCATGACTTTGTGAATATACACATTTGAAAAACTGATGACTAGAATAGTAAAATCTGCGCATATTTTATGACCGAATACAAAATTTAGGGCTCATGCATCTTCAGAACTACCTTTGTTTGGAAAACTGCATGATGGACATTTAACAGTTTGCTCATCTCCACAGCATGATTACGACATGCGCGTGGACGACTTCCTGCGGCGAACTCAGGCGGTGGTGAGTGGCCGCAGGAGCCGCCCAAGAGAGCGCGAGCGGCAGAGAGAACGCGACAGGCCACGGGACGCGCGGAGAGACAGAGAGAGAGAGCGCGGGCGAGAGAGAGACCGCGAGAGGGACCGACTCAGAGACCGTGAGAGGGAGAAGGAGAGGGGCCGCTACCGCAGATAGAACATAAATCTGTAAAGCTTTTCTTTCCCTGTTTTTTTTTTTTTTTTTTTTTTTTTTTGTTTGTTTTTCCCCCCCCCACCCCAGTATGGAGACACAAATCAAGCCTAGCTGTCGTCTAAATTGCTTCGACTACTGCTGGCATGGATTCTCCATTAAATTAGGCCTGGAACTAGGCAATATTTGTGTCCAGCACAGCCCTTCTGTTTCTTGTAGATATGTGATAGGTTGTCTTTCTGTTATTCTTGTATAAAGCTGAATTGTACTTCAAAAAAACGAAGCTGAACTGTTCCTTTCAAAGTGTTCTTTTTAAATATGTATATTGTTTTACTGGCTCTAACGGTCGTTCGTGTCATGCATGCAGTGTTTTCAACTGTGACAACCAAAAATCTCTTCCTTTTAATTCTGAAACTTCTGGGAGGCATTGCTGTGTCCGTGCAGCTTGCCATACTGGGAGGGAAATGTTGGAAAATTTTTTTCTTTTTATTTCTTTTCCATTTTAAGACAAATCTACCTGTTCCCCGCCTTCACTGTTAATCAACGCTCTACATGTCTCTTCCAGAAAGGTTTGAGGCCATGCACGTGCTAGTGTCCGTGATATGTTATTGTACATAGATCCTAAAAGGACTGTTGAACAGTACAGCTGAGCACAGCAGTATCTGGTTTCTGTTCCAAATATTGAGTTTGGGGTTTAAAAAAAAAAGCAATATCACTTTTTTTTTTTTTTCTTTCTTCAGTCAGTGCTGAAAGGGTAAATGTATGAAGGTCAGTAAAGCCACCTGCTGAGACACTTTTTGCTTGGAAATGTATCTTTTACTGATTGATACCTTTTGTATTAAAAAAAGAAAGGGAAAAAAAGACCGTCTGCTATGTTTTCATTAACTGCTTTGACTTCGCAGAATGGATGAAGGATTAATACTTGGTTTAGAAAGGCACTTTTCAATCAGCAGTTCTCAAACTTAATCAGAGGATTAAGTTTTCCACTTTTAAATCCATTGGAAAGTAATAAGAATGGTTCAGTGTTTGAAGTTGATTGTACTTGGCTTCTGCTTTGCTTCACAACACCACCTGGAAGAAGCAAATGCAGAACTGCAGCACTACTAGAAGTGGTAGTGATCATAATAGTGGTATATAATATATAATGTTTTTGTAGATGGTGTGTGATTGCCTGGTGAAGCACAATTTTAAACTTTTTTTTTTTTACTTTATTTTTCTTAGCAATATTTTGGATAGTGCTGGGCTACATTTTGAGTACTATATTGAATACTGGGTGTAGACGTGTCCCTCTCCTCCAGTAATTACTGCAATTAAAGCCTTGGTCTGTAACATATTGTACACAAATATTGATGTCTTGTGCCCTTTTTTCCTTTATTGTATAGTGTTCTTATTAAAACTGATTTGGATGTTTTGCAAATCAGTTAATCTCATAACCATGCCATATCATCTGCTGCTACACAATATGGACAAAAGTGTCGGGTCGCCTGGCCATTACACCGACAGGGACTTTAACATGGCGTCGGTCCCCCCTTTGCAGCTATAACAGCTTCCACTCTTATTGGGAGGCTTTCCAGGCCTGGCTCACAATCTCCGTTCCAGTTCATCCCAAACGTGTTGGACTGGGGTTGAGGTCAGGGCTCTGTGTGGGCCAGTCAAGTTCTTCCACACAACTCAACCAGCCATGTCTTTATGGAGCTTGCTTTGTGCACTGGGACACAGTCATGCTGGAAGAGAGAAGGTTCTTCCACAAACAGTGAAAGCATGGTGGTGTCTAAAACGTCTCGGTATGCAAAAGCATTAAGATTGCCCTTCACTGGAAATAAACGGCGCAGCCCAAACCCTGGGAAACAGGTGTGTCCCAATACTTTAGACCATACAGTGTATAAGGTGATTCAGACTTTGAATCAACGAATCATTCCATCGTTATGTAATGTTGCACTATATTGTCTATCTTAACTGTCTTACTATCTTTTATTCTTTCTTTCTTTTATCTTGACACAAGAATTTCCCACGGGATAAATAAAGTTCTGTCTGACCTAAAAACCGAATTGACTGAATGAACGACTCGTTTGATCGGGTGTTTACTGACGTGGCCTGTTCAGAAGAATTAGTTTAGAGTGAACTGACTCGGACCTGCTGTTTTTGTAGTTCTGAAGGAGGGAGGGGGTTTTGGACTACAACTCCCAGCAGAGGCCCAGTCAGTACACGTCTCTGTGCGTCATTTTAAAGTGCGACAGGGTTCGCTATGCTGACATGGCTGCGTGCAGAGGGGGCTCGGTCTGGGTGGGTTTGTTGGGTGCCCTGTTCTTTATATGGGCCGGATGGGTGCCACCCGCGGAGGCTCTGATCGAGGGTCTTTACTGTGGGACGCAGAGCTGCTACGACGTGCTTGGGGTCGACAGGGATGCGAGCAAGGCTGAGATCGGACGAGCTTATCGACAGCTGGCCCGAAAATACCACCCGGACCGGTACCAGGACCAGGAGGACCCGGACAGGGGGCCACAGAGGTTCCTCCTCATCGCCACAGCCTACGAGACTCTAAAAGTGAGAGAACACTCTTCATACACCTCTCTGGGGCAGCTGCTGGTCTAGTGGTTAGGGAGTTCCTCCTGTGATCAAAAGTGTGCGGGTTCGAATCCCAAGACTGACCACTGAGGATCCATCCCCACACACTGCTCCCGGGGTGCCTGTTGGTTGCGGCCACTTTTGTTGTGGGGCAGCTGATGGTCTGGTGGTTACTCTGCCCCTTTGACCAGAAGGTTGTGGGGTTTGAATCCCAGGAATGGCAGGTCCCCTCGAGTAAGGTACCGTCCCCACACACTGCTCCCGGGCGCTGCGTCCCCGGCTGCCCACTGCTTCACTTGGTGAATGGGTTAAATTCATGGTTCGAATTCCAAAGAGAGAAAAATAGCCGAAAAATGTCTTAACAGTGTTATGAAGGCAGTAGCCCCCAACTATGGAGGGGTAATTCACACTCTGGTTAAATTCAGAGGAAGAATTTCACACTGTTCAATTTACTTTCTGCACTTCTCTGTGAGACTGTCTGTATCAGGTTCACCTGGGTTAGAGCTGCTGGAGTTCTCTAAAGGCTGAGGAAACCAGCTGCAGAATCAGAATCAGAACATTGTGTCGATCCTGGAGGATATTGTATATGTTATAACTGCACCGAGACACACAGACAAGAACAATATAAAATAGAAAGTCAAATAAATCTGAATAAAAATCTGTAGAACATTAAAATTAAACACACTTCTCTATAGACAACTGCTTAGTATAAATACTGTGGATAAATAACTTACTGTTACGTGAATTAATAACACAGATGGTGGTTAGGAGTCTGTTACTGCACGTAGTAGAGATCAGTAGTATGTAAGTAATATTGACATAAGTAGTGATACTCACATGGTAAGACTTGCACAGATTTTGCACACAAGTTGTTTTCATTTTTGGACTCCTGTAGCTTAGGGTGTCTTGGACCACCCTTTCCCCAAAGAGCAGGTCATGCAGCAGCATTTAAATTGACGTACCAATAGTTTCACCATGACAGGGCCAAGTTGTGGTAGTTGTTGTTATTATTATTATTATTATTATTATTGTTACTACTACTACTACTACTACTACTATTTTTATTACTATTATTATGAATAACTAAAGGGATATAGAGAAGGATAAAACATGACCACCAGGGGGAGACGGTTGCACATAAAAGGTATCATGTCGAAATATCCTCTCAGGATTTCTGTTCTAAGTGTGTTTCTCAGTGTGACGGACCTCAGGCACAGACTGCTGTTCTTGGGAGTTCAGACCTGACGAGTCCAGCACAGATTCATACTGACATCACAGTTCAACCGGACTCGAGAGTCTGGACTCTCAGCATTTTCACCTATTCAATAGTTACAATAAAAAATAAGTTCATAAACTGTCTATAGGAGGGCCAGGTGTGGGTCGTGACTGTGGGAGTTGGTAGTTTTGGTGGCAGTAGTTTGAGAACAGTTTTAAACTAGAGCTGTACTGATAGCATTTGACAAGTCCATGAGAAAGCAAGCAGAGAAGAACACAGATGGTGAAACACCCCTCGTGAATTCGCCCTCTCCCCTTTCCTTGACCTCATGACGTTCTCCAGCCAGATAGTGGAGAGGGAGGTTAGGAAAGGACGTGGTCTATACTTTTTCTTTTCTTTTTTTTGTTTTGTTTTTTTTACAATTCCACTGCCATTAGCGAGCCTTATAAATTCTGGGCCTTCAAAACATTAAAATGACAGAATATTTCAGCTTTACTTTTTTTTTTTTGCCACAGTGTGTTTTGTACCTAATTAAAATTGTAAATGTACCAGTAATGAGAAATAGGGTTGTATTTTTCATCTCCACTTGTTGATCATACAGACTGTGGCTGTAAGCTGAGAATGACTCATTTACTGCTTTGTAGGGAAATGAAGTGGGTTTTTTTTGCTTAAAAAAATATTTGTTTAAAAACTCAAATTCTGCTCTCCTGCTTACAAACAGGGCTGGGATGTGATGTGTGTGTGTTTTTTATATATATATATATATGCATGCAGGATCCGTTGATAAAGCATCTGTATTGAGTACCCTGTTCACACCTGATCACTTCATCTGTATCTGGATTATACCCTGATCAAGTTGCGCAAGATTGGAGGGGTTTACGGATTTAACCCTGTTTTAAATGATTATTGGGCGTGTTTACACCTGCATGTTTATGTGGCTTGGCCTCATCCAGAAATAATCCTGATAGTCAAGATGTTTGAGGTGACCAGGTGTAAATGGGGTCTTTGAAAAACAGCGGAATTCAGAATAATGTGAGAAGTGATGCATCTCAGTTTTACTGAACTCTTTTGATTGAAGTGAACATGATTGCGAGTGATAAGCTGTACTGGACTTTGCTTGGGCTCCTGTTCGTAGGATTGCGGGGGCAGCAGTGGACTTAAGCTGGGTACAAAAAAATAACAGCTTCACTCAAATGATCAGAAAATGACACGTCAACAGAAGTGTTACATGGAAGGAAAAAAAAAACTGTCATTGTGAATTTTTGTTCCCATGTGCCTTATTTTTAATGACAAACGCTACATGGACAAAAGTATTGGGACACCTGACCATTACACCAACAGGGAGTTGAATGATATTGACTTTAAATACATAGACTTTAATATGGAGTTGGTCCCCCCCCTTTGCAGCTGTAACTACTTCCACACTTCTGCCTGAGTTCAGTAATTAAGAGGTGTCTCCCAGTACTTTTGTCAATGTAATGAACATGCCTAGGGACAGAATAACAAATTTCAGTCATTGTGTAAAACTTTAGGGAACTAAAAGTGGCGTGTTTTCTTTTCTGAGAACCTGTTATAGTTATGTCAGGAACATCTCCTTTTAAGAGTATAAAAGTTAACATATCGATATTATCACTTTTTTGATATGCAGGATGAGGAGTCACGCAAGGATTACGACTACATGCTGGACCACCCCGAGGAATACTACAGCCACTATTACACTTACTACCGGAGAAGACTGGCTCCCAAAGTAGACGTCAGGATCGTCATTCTTGTAACTGTGTGTGCGATCTCAATTTTTCAGGTAGGTTCACATCTGGGCCACAGATGAGTGCGATTCTATTCAGTGCACGTCTAAAGTATGGGATCACTTTTCTGAATAAGGTTGGTTTCATCATTACATTACAGTTAAGGGAAAAATAACTGCAGAGGTTTTAGGAACATTAAACGAATGGATCTTCTGAGTGCTTTTAGATCGGCAGCGCTCAGCTTAATGCCCTCTAACCCTAACCAAAGTGTCATCTATGGTATGAGGAGTGGATTTGTTTTCTATTCCAAATCGTTGTCAAAAAGCACATATTAAAACCCTGATGGTTTAAAGTGAAAGTAAGGTGTGACATCAGCACTGATACTGGCTGTATAAGATTTTGTATCCAGATTTTATTCTGCGTTAAATCAGTACTACTGAATGTTCTTTGTTAATCAATACCAAATTGCTTAAGTAGTTCATCTTTCAGCGTCCATGTGTCAAAAACATGCTTATTCCGATAAATAGACTGGCGATTGGCGATATGCATGGTCTAAAATCAGGAATACAAATATCAATATCTCTTTGAACTCCAACACTGCTGTGATTGCAATATTTGGACATTTTCAAATATCTGGATGAGGGCTGACATGATTACTTGATTAAAATCAGTTCATTTAAAATACTGTTCTTTTCTCAGTAATCAGTTATTTTAATTTGAATCATAAACAGAGAATCTGTGCTTGGTATAAAGGCATGGTTAGTAGATTATCCACATAACCTATCTATCAGTGTTGCACAGGTCGACCCATGTCCTACGAGTTACCCCGGCTAGGTGGGACCAGGTGTGTTTATTATCAAATTTAATGAATGCGGTCCAAAAGTGAACAAGCAGTTTTGGACCAAGTTAGGAATAACTTGCCGAAACTTTGCAAGGCAGGTCAAGTTCGGATCCTTGATTTAGGTTGTTGGACTCTTCGGCTCTCATAACAAGTCTGGCTGGTGCAGACAAGAAAAAACCCAGACCCCCTCATCACTAGGAGCTGTTAATACTCAAGCTGCTATTTTAAGCATCATTGAAAGGGAGGAAACCCACACCTGCAGTATCTAACAAATACACACATTAAATGAAATCTTTCATTTTCTCTTAAAAAAAAATGGCATGTTTGCGCTTATAGGAAGTGAAAATTGTGTGGTTGTTTGATTAATCCAGATTGTAATCATTTGTGACAGTATATGTGTATATGCATCAATCAGCCATAATGTTGTGTAGCCCCCCTCATGCCACCAAAAGTGCCCTAATAGCAGATTTTAGTCTGATCCAGTCTGGCCTGCACCGAGCCCTGACCTCAACCCCATCCAACACCTTTGGGATGAACTGGAGCGGAGATTGCACTCCAGGCCTTCTCATCCAGTATCAGTGCCTGACCTCATAAATGCTCTACAGGATAAATGGTCACAGATTCCCACAGAAATGCCAAAATCTTGTGGAAAGCCATCCAAGAGGAGTGGAAGCTATTATAGCTGCAAAGGGGGAACCAACTCCATATTAAAGTCTATGCATTTGAATCCAGTGTCATTAAAGTCCCTTTTGGTGTAATGGTCAGGCATCCCAATACTTCCATATAGTATATGTTTCTATGTATACATGTGTGTGATTAGAGATCAGTATTAAAGTCACAGTATTGCAACATGTACAATAATAAATAATGTATGGTACTGTGGAAAATTTTAGACATCTGATACTGTACGTGAAAACATTTATTTTGGTAGCCAGCGTTTTACTTAAACCTTCAAACGTGTGAATGAATGCAGTTTAACAGTGCACTGTGGTTTGTGTGTGTGTGCATGTGTGTGTGCATGCACGCACGGTAGTGTAAACATTAAACCTCTCCTGAAGGAAGCCCAGTATTTACGCCTACCATTCAATGCCTCGTTTTTCTAAATAGTCCTTCATTAGATTCCATCAGGTGCTGCTTATAAAACATGAACACACTGAGATCTTTCTTCCTCTAGCTGAGGTCAGTAGCTTGATCTGCCAAGTAAAGTCAAGTAAAGACAAGTAAAGACAAGTAAAGTGGCCCCTCATAGTCACGCTTGAACACGACACGACACGACACAACACAGTGTGAAATTCTTTCTCTGTATTTAACCCATTTACCAAGTGAAACAATGGGCTGCCACCAATGGGGAGCGCCCGGGGAGCAGTGTGTGGGGACGGTACTTTGCTCAAGGGTGTCTCAGTGGTGCCACCAGCAGTCCTGGGATTCAAACCCACAGCCATCTGATCACAGGAGCAACTCCCTAACCACCAGGCCGCCGGCTGTGTGCACAGTATTGCATTTGCTCATTGTCCTTTTCTCTCCACAGTATTACAGCTGGTGGAGCAGTTACACTGAAGCCATCAACTATCTCACCACCGTCCCCAAGTATCGCATCCAGGCGACCGAGCTGGCTAAGCAGCAAGGCCTGTTAAACCGCACCAAAGAGAAGGGCAAGAACCGGCGCTCCAAAGAGGAGATCCGCGAGGAGGAGGAGGAGATCATCCGAGACATCATCAAGAACAAGATAGACATCAAAGGAGGCTATCAGAAGCCCAACATCTCCGACATCCTCCTCTGCAAGATCATTCTCTTCCCGTACTACCTGTGCGCCTACGTGGCGTGGTACTGCTCGTGGGTCTGCCGCTTCAACATCCGCGGAGAGGAGTACGGAGAGGAGGAGAAGCTTTACATCATCCGCAAGAACATGAAGATGTCGCAGGCTCAGTTCGACAGCCTGGACGACCACCTCAAACAAACCTTTCTGGAGCGGCAGCTGTGGATCAAGGAAAACTATGAGGTTCGTTTTCGATTGATTTGAAGGTGACCATCGCCTGCACAGATTACATGATTAGGAATACGCCACCTGATACCCGAGACATTGTTTTTACAATAGTTTTGAAAAGTTTCAGGCCTAAAACAGTTCTCTTTAAAGGTTTTCATGGCAGAGAGGTGTGTGCAGGGGACTGTAAGGGAAAACATTATGAAAGGAAACATCTTTTTCAGATTTAACCACTTCTTGTGGGGCTGCGTTGTAGTGGCGGCCACTTTAAAAATAAAACTGCATTCACAAGAAAGGACGGTGCTGACTGAGAGCCAGTGTCCGTGGTACCTTGAGCCAATAACAGCATGACACAAACCGCTTAAACCAAAGAGAACAAACTCATTTGTGTTTCTGGTCAGAATCGTGTTGAGAGAACTTTGCTCATTGTGTGGTTTGGTAGTTTTTGGTAGGGTTTGGTAACTGGGGCTTTAGCAGTTCATCGAAATACTGTTATCACAGTGCAAAAAAGTGACGATATGCATTGTGGAGAGAAAAAAAGAAATGTACTAATTATGACATTTGATTAAACTGTATTGTTTATAGTGTTAAGGTCTGGTATTAACTGGGGATTGCTTGGTGCTGCAGGTGTATAAAGAAGAGCAGGAGGAAGAGATGAAGATGAAGATGGCCATGGACCCACGGTGGAAGCGCTACAGACGATGGATGAAGAGCGAAGGACCTGGCCGGATCACTTTCATCGACGATTGACCGCACACGCCATGCACACACTGGGCTGGCACAGACATGCATCCTGTAATACGAACCAGCCTGCCTGTCAATGTGTGCGTGTGTGTGTTAGCGTGCGTACGCTCATGTTTACAAAGGACTATTGTCTGCATTTATATCGAGACTGATTTTCCTAGATAATAATGAGACTCTAACATGAGGGCTGTTGCCTAATGTGTTCAGAGGCTGCTGTAAAAGAGCTGTACGCTCTCTCTGTTCAGAAGGAGTTCTCTGGGGCAGATCTTTTTTTGTGGAGTTTTTGGCAGCTTTCTGAGTTCTTAGCAATGGGAGCGGTGAGCTCATCCACTGGCTGCTGTCAGTTCTGGCCTTTTGGTTGCACGGCAAGGCTGTCGTTCTCTGTCTTGCCCGTTTTGCCTCTTTATGCACCAATGGAATATTATATTTTTAAAATAATATTAAAAAGACTGTTAAACTTGATTTGTGGCGTCAAGTTAATCTTATCCAGTGTCTGTTTAATGTAATAACCCTTACAGTCACGCATGAAAACACCACAGCACAATGTGAAATTCTTTCTCTGCATTTTAACCCATTGACCAAGTGAAGCAGTGGGCTGCCGCCAATGAGGGGCGCCTGGGGAGCAGTGTGTGGGGACGGTACCTTGCTCAAGGGTACCTCAGTGGTGACACTAGGAGTTGGGATTTGAACACCCAATCTTCTGATTGCAGGGCCAACGCCCTAACCACTAGGCCATCCAGCTGAAAGCATATATCGCTCCGCTATCACTCTCCACCGGCTTCGTCTACTTTAGCGGTCCACTGTATTTGTCTATAATAACTGAGTAGCCCATTTAATGCTGCGTAATATCCCTTCACTCTGGACCCCGTTTGTCATTGGTTAGGTTCTGACCACAGGACCTCTTAAGACCAGAGGAAGTTCGGGTGGTGAACCGTCCTTCACACAGCAGTGACACTGACATGGTAGGTGCAAAATGTAAGTGTCCATTTGTCACAAGTGAACAAAGCAAAATTGTTCTAACCCATTCACCAAGTGAGGCAGCCAGCAAGGCAGCGCCCGGGGAGCAGTGTGTGGGGACGGTACTTTGCTCAAGGGTAATTCAGTGTTGCCACTGGTGGTCTTGGGACTCGAACCCACAACCTTCCAATCACAGGGGCAGCTCCCTAGCCACGAGGTTGGGCTGTTGGTAATGTCAAGCAAAGAGTGACGCTGTGGCCAGAAACTACTCGTTAATAACAGGCTAAAGCAATGGTCTTGAACTACCAGTCCATCACTTACACTGTGGACAAAAGTATTGGGACAGACCTGTTTTTCAGGGCTTGGGTTAGGTCCCTTACTTCCAGTGAGGGGCAAACTTCATGTTTGGCATGCCAAGACATTCTGGACAACACAATGCTTCCAACTTGGAGGACACAAATATGGCATGCAGTGTCATTAAAGTCCCTGTGGGTGTCAGGGTCAGGTGTCCCAATACTTTTGTCCATATAATGTATTTACAATTGATCCTCAAATCTGGCCTGCAAATCTTTTTGGCGGGTAGATTTGTTTTGCCCACCACACACTATGGTGGTTACCTAAGTTCTATTTATTAGCCATAAAATCAGCCAAAGCTGATGCCTGCACTGTTAAAAGCAAAAATGAATGAAGAACAGCTGTTAATTAAACACCATTCCAGGTCGATTCCTCATGAATCTGATTGAAAAAATGCCAAGTGTGCAAAGCTGTCATCAGAGCAATAGGTGGTGTTTTCAATATTAATCTACAATGTGGCCAATAATAAAAACATAGGAAATCATTGAATGATATGGTTTGTCTTAGTGTATACGCACACACACATATAGACAACTCAGATTTTCTGGAGGCCACTAGCCAGGTGGTCTTCTCCAAGGGGGGCATCTAGCAGCTGTAG
>JBBIGA010000083.1:8587627-8604309 GCA_037576975.1 Alestes dentex
GTCTCCAGACCATACAACATCGCTGGTCTCACTACTGTCTTGTACACCTTTCCTTTCATTCTTGCTGAAACTCTTTTATCACACATCACACCTGACACTTTTCTCCACCCATTCCAACCTGCTTGCACAATAAAGGGCTCTAGAATGCAAGCAGAATGTTTTTGAAACCATGACCGTATGGACTTGGTATGACACGGGAGATTTAATTCAGGTGGACGATAAGGAAGGTAAGAGTGAAGCCAGCAGTCACTTGAAATAAGTTGGAGGATGATATTTTGACTTAAAATCAGTCTAATATTACCACAGACATTGACACAATAACACACTCTCACTGAAACACAAACGATCACATAATGTCACTGAAATCGTACCCTCTTGCAATTTCTGCAATAGTCATACTAAAGACTATATGTGTACATTTGAAGTGGATATGTGCACTGAATGTGTAAGTAAGAAGTATCTGAGTACTTGTTTGCGCTGAGGCACCTTGTCCAGACCTAAAATGGGCCATTTCCCCTGAAAACTGTTAACAACTGAATGACTAATTTAAAATCCTACCTACTGCTGAGCCCAGGTGTGTGTGTTCTGCTACTGCATCTGTACCTGGTTGGGGAAGCGATTCTTTCGGGGTCTTTGCCATTAGAATTTCTTCTCAGAGATGGAAGTGTAAGATTCCACGAGATGCTGAAGATGCTTCTTCCACAGCTGCTGGTTTTTATCCTCCTGGCTTCCTCCTCTCCCGCTCCTCCTTCATCTTCATTTGGTTTATTGCTTTTTCTCTCATTTTCTATCTTTCACACTGCTCAGAACAAGCCTTATTCTTCCTTTCCTCTTCTCCTCCACAACTGTATCACTATACTTTCTCCTCTTCTGTGTTTTTTCTGTATTTACTGTATTTTCACTTCCTCTTTCCCCCTCTTTTTTTGCCTACAACCCCTCTTGTCCTTTCCTCTTTTTCTCTTCAGTTGCTTTCACTTTCTCTTCTTCTCTTCTGTTCTCTTTCTGACTGCTCTTTTTACCACTTACAGCTTTACTCCTTTCTCTTCCTCCTATGCTCACTTCTGCATGGTCATTTCCTTTTGTTCTCTCCAGGTCTTTAATGTATTCTTCCATACATCTCTCCAGCATTTAATTCCGTCTCTTGTCTTCCTCTTTCCTTTGCTTATCTTGTCCCCTTCTCTCTTTCTCACACACTTTATTCTCATCTCTTCTTTTCTCTGTTTTTGTAGTTTCCAAGTAGATCCCTCTCATAACTTCACATTTTCCTTAGTTTTTATGGATCCTGGCTTTCCTTCTCTCTCGCTCTTGTTCTAAGTCATGTTTGACTGTTTCTTATCGCTGTTCTTTATGAAAAGCTCCTCTTCTTTCCCAAGAGTGTCTCCTTTTCTGCCCTTACACTCTTTTTTTTTGACGCTCTGCTTCTTCAGAATCTCCTTTCTTGCTCACTTGTTCTTTAGCCATCCATGCTTTTTCTTCTCTCTGCCCTCTGCTTTCTCACTCTCTCATTCCTGAAACACACATCAGTACTGTGTTCAGAATTCAGAAGCTGGTGGAAAAGTTTGTGGATTGTGAATATGATGTGTTGGTAGTAAAAAAGAAATAAAAAATAGTAGTGATCGCAGTAATGATTCAAATGATGATACGGTAATTTTGGTTAGCTAATACAATATACGGACAAAAGCTTTGGGAAGCCTGACCATTACACCAACAGGGACTTCAGTTCAAATAAATAGACTTTATTATGGAGTTGGTCCCCCTTATCAGCTACTTCCACTCTTTTTGGAAGGATTTTCACAAGATTTTGGAGTATTTCTGTGGGAATTTGGACCCATTCATTCTGTAGAGCATTTATGAGGTCAGGCACTGATGTTGGATGAGAAGGCCTGGCCCATAATCTCCGTTCCAGTTCATCCCCAAGGTGTTGGATGGGGTTGAGGTCAGGGCTCTGTGTGGGTCAGTAAAGTTCTTCCACTCCGAACTCATCCAACCATGTCTTTATGGATCTTGCTTTGCACACTGGGGCACAGTCATGCTGGCATAGGAAAGGTTCTTCCCCAAACTATGTCCACAAAGTTGTCCAAAATATCTTGGTATGCTGAAGCATTAAGATGCTCCCTGGATTTAGTAATTAAGAAGTGTCCCAATACTTTTGTCCAGATAGTGTAACTGAGGATGCTGAATAGCAGACCACGTGGCGTGCTGTCACTGTGTTCAAACCTTCCCATTCAAAGTAAAAATATTATTTAAGACTTATTATTACTTTTTATTTTAAGTTCAGTATTCATGCCATGGAAGGATGTGACCATGTGAAAGCCTTCAGTGGAAAGGACCAGCCCACCAACCTTCACTGTGGATATGCACCTCAAAAATTGAACAACTTTCCTTTTTCTCAGGTCGAATTGACCTTAAACTAGGGGTTTCACATTTAGAGTGAAGCCGTATTCAGGTTTTATATGTAAACCCCCCTCTAAGCTGGTGATTTGGATGTAGACGGAGGGTCTGGAGCCCTGTTTGTGTCTCCCCCAGGAGAGGGGAAGGGCTGATGGCGGCGGCCGCTCGGGAGAGCGCCTGCAGCGGCAGCAGCGACTCGTCCAGCACCGCTGAGGAGGAACGGATCCGTAGCCTGTTTCAGACTTGCGACGGAGACGGGGACGGCTACATTAACAGGTAAAACACTCCAAAAACATTTACAGACTGCACTTAACACTTTCTGACCAGTTTATATATTTATTTTAAAATATATTTGTATACATACATCCTAGTCCGACTGGCTAACTGTAACTTAGCTTCGTGTTAACTCTTTTAGTCATTTGAGACTGAAAGTCAACAAACTGGGGCTTCGCCTTTTTATTTTGATACTATTTTGGTCGTTGTGCTAATTGCTAATCCTCGTAGACAAGCTGGCAACCCGTTTGTTGCCAAAACCGAAGGCGAAATGCAACAGAAAAATGGTTTAGAGAGACTTAACACACTTTTAAAGAGTGAGACTGAAGTTGAGATTGCTCTCTGTAATGGGACGGCTAGGTGCTAGCTGCTACAGCTTATATTTTTTTTAATAAAGAAGATACTTTAAAGCAAATTTAGTTAAATTGGATTGTCTCAGAGACGGTTCAGTTAACATTATGTTGGGAAGTAACTTGAATACATCCCTGTAGGGTTTGTACAGAGGTGTCAGATAAACTTCAGTCTGACCTCCTATTAAACGAACTAGAAAAGGACATGAAAAGTATCAAGCTTATCATCTCTGATTTGTAGTTTAGGTTAAATCCTACTTTTGTCACTCAATCTGACCTGAAAGATCCTTTGTAAGGGCTGTGGAGAAGATCCGTATTTCATTCACTGGTACATTGTATGAACAAAATTGGGACACACCTCTTATTTAATTCATGTATTTAATTCAATGCTTAAGTATGCCAGTACATTTTGGACAACAGCATGCTTCCAACTTCGTGGACCATTTGGGGAAGGCCCTTTTTTATTCCAGCATGACTACTTAAGGCAGTGCTTAAGTTGTCCACATCTGTACTTAATACCTGAAAAGCCTTTTAACCAAGCTACTGCCAGCTAAGTTACACACACTGTCAAAAAGAAAAAGTCAGAGTTTAATACACAGTTATCAAAAAGCATGGGGTCAAGAGGGTAAGTGGCCAAGGTTTTTTTTTTTCATATGTAGGAAAAAATGATTAGTAGGCCTACTACCAGATCATGTAAGGCTGATTACACACAGAAACACACTTGAGACTGTTCACAGGGCTGAATTTGGGGGTTATTCACACAGTGTAGAGCCCTACCAACATAATAATAAGCTGATACTGGCTACCCATGAATTTATCAGCATTGGCGGAACTACTGCTGATAATACAGCATTGGTTTTTAATAAATGAGGATTTGAACTCTGAGCGCCCAGCGATAGGGCAAGTCTTGGACATTTTAAATAAAATGAATACTGCAGTAGCTCTGACTCTCTTATTTTAGTATTCATATTATTCAAGACTGTTTCTGTTTGCATCTTAAAGTCATTATTAGTAAAAATAATAGTATTGATTGTTATACTATAGACGATTGCACACGATGTTGTTTTTACACAGTGTCGTTATTATAGCTATAACATCGGTTTTCTTGTCAGACTATACTAGTGTGTGTGTGTGTGTGTGTGTGGGCATATAGTAGAGTCTGACATGAAAACGAATACTATATAGTAACAACACTTTGTAATAACACACACACACACACACACACACACACACACACATATATATATACACATATATATTCCCCCAATTTAGTCACACCATGGTCAATAATCTTTCTATTTACTAGCAACCAGTGATCCTACGCATGTCCTCTGAACTTTTATATGTTGTGTTAAAGATGGTCAAATACTGATAAACCCCAGGGTTGCCTTAACCCATGCAATGAATGTGTTTTTAAAAATACGCTTTAGGCCAAAACTTTCTTGTTAAAACTGTCATAAAACATTGTCTCAGACGGCAAGCTGTGTATTGTTAACCATTTAACGTGAAAGCGTTCTGTGAAGTGACTTTTAGTTCCATTAAACACATTGCCTGGCTGGTTCCTATCACTACCGCTGTGAACAATTCTAACGAGCGTCTCTAGAATGGAACGTTTCTCATTAAACCATTCTGAATGACTGTTTGTCTTTACTGACTTTATTATACAGAGGATTTGGAAAAAAAAATGGTGAATTCCCTTTTGAGGCCAGTGAACCCTACAGGAGTAAATTTAGCTCTGTGGGTTTTGCTTTGCTGTGCTCCACACCACCACCACAGTGTTCTCACCTCTATGTGATCAAAGCGTGATCAAAGTCTTGCACTGCATGCACGGAGGAACATCAAACAGGCCTGTGACGTCGCCTCCGAAAGCGGCCTCAGAGACGAGACACAGGAAATGGCTAAAAGCCTGAGCGCCGGTCTCACGAGCCTGCTTAAGAGAAAGTTGAAAAGTTACAGCTTAGCACAACGTTTAATCACTGGCTAACCCCTTTAATTACCTGAGCTTATGTGAACTCCAGCAGACTAATGGTCTTTCTAAGACTGAAAATGCTCAAGGCATTAAAAGGTATTAGCCCGCTCAGACTGAGCTGAGAACTGTTCCTTATGTTTGCCTCCTATTTGCACTTATACTCAAATCCACAGCTTGTGATTTCTGTACCTTCTCTGGTGGAACCACTGAAATTAGGCCAGTGTTGGGGTGCTGAAGTTTTTTATTGTTGAGGTTGATTGGCCTCTTTTAGGAGTGTGGTTATTGAGGCAGCCAGCCGGGACACAGGAGGACTACAGTATCTTAGTTCAGGGGGTATTTAGTAATTAGATTACTAGAGTTTAATCAGTTGTGCCTGGAAAAACACTTAGCTGGACAGTGCTGGGACATCGGAAGCATTTTTAATGTGAGAGGGACACACTGGTGTGGGGTCTGCTAGCTGTAGCGTCGTGTTTTATTGGGGATACACTTTGGCCTGTATTGCAGCATTAATGGTTTTCACTCCGGCGCTAGTGAGTCTATCTTAGTGACGTCAACAGTATTGGTATTATTTTTGTGTTGAGATGGTCAATAGCAGCATTGAAACTTGGCTGGCTGGGCATAGTTAAATTTTTTTTATTGTACCTTGGCCACATTGTTATCAAGTAATCTACAGTAATCCCTCACTTTTATGGGGATCAGGAGTCGTGGAATTAGTCTTACGCTGATTTTTTTCCGATAACCTAACTGATAATCCCCACAATAACACGGAAACTGCACTCTTTTTCGCTTTTTTCATGCCAATGTTTTTTTTAGCGTTTTACTTCTAAATTAAGAAAAATATAATTTACTAATTAACATAAATATTAACACAAATTCAGCCACATTTCTATATAAAATAACTGTATAAATGTTTTTGTACTGTCCAGAGAAACACAAAGAAAGCGCGTCTTAGGATGGTGTAAAACCGCTGTACTCAGAGGCGGGAGGTTTGAAAGTAGCCAATCCGAGAACATTATTTATTTCTCCTTGCTGCTGATTGGCTGCTGCAGTTTGATGCACCTGTGGAAGCAGCAGTCCAGAATTTCCCCCGTGGAGCATCTCGAGTGTTTCTCTTGTTTTTCGTTTTGTTCTTCTTAAAGCCCAGTAGTTTTATTACTGTAAATTAAATTAAAAGAGGCTGTTGAGCTCAGTCTCTGTCCAGTGTCTGCTTTAACCGGCGGGTCACTGCAATACGACGACTCCTGAAGCCCCTGAATAAGATGCGCGGCCCGATGAATAGTACATTATTGATGTAAAAATTATTGGTGATTACCCGTATATTTTACTGTATTTTTAATACTAAAAAATTACATTAATTTATTACTGTATTTACCCTGCTTATACCAAAGAAAATGACAGCGCATACCAAAGAAAATGCCCATGCATGAATCACAGTACAGTCTATACAGGGTATTTACATTCTAGCACTGCAGGAGGTCAACGTAAACTGTACAGTACGAACACGGGTTTACCTTTACATTTTCTTTAAGGGTAATGTATTAAACTGAGTTTAAACTGAAATTAAAGTGTTTTGGGAGCATTTCTGGTGGCATAATTAGGGTGTACAGTATAAAAATAGGTATTTTTAGGCATTTTTTACCACAACACAACGCGTTTTTTCACTATACGTGGGTGCTCTTGGAACCCAACCCCAGTGAGAAGCGGGGGATTACTGTATATCCTGTGACTCAGAACAAGCTCTGGTTGATCAACCTCTAATCTTTAGTGTTAAATAGAAAATCAGTTTAAAAAACCCACAACAAACCTGTGGAAATTCTGGAAAAAAACAGTAAAAACACAACATATATGAATAAGGATGAATAATTTAACCAAGAAGACACTTTTTTCCATTACTGTTAGTATGTAGCCTGTAACTGCCTAATAGCATAAGCAGTTTTCTCCGGGATCAGTAAAGTTATCTGATTCTGATTCTGATCTAGCCATACAGTTCTTCAGAAATCATGCCGAAATTGGCTGACAAGTGGAAACTCACTACTGCTAGGCCTGCTGTTTGAAACGACCACAGCAGTGTTAAGATTGAAGCTATTTCTGCTTCTTCTACACGGTCTATTTATTCTTCTGATTGAGTACCAAGGGACGTCAGACCAAAATACTTCTGTTCCGCCTTGATTTTACTTGATTTAAGGGCGTGCATGATTTCCAGCTGGTTAAAACATGCTGCAACCACACAGTTATTCAAAGGCAAGTCACCTGAAAGACAACACTTTTTATTCCTGGCCCTGACGTGACCTCATCTCAACTGAGAGTTGTTTATGGGGCTAAGTGCTGTTTTAGCATCAAAGCAGGGCTGTTCTAATTGGCTGTGAGTAAATATTTGCCTTGTCCTGACGCCGAGGTGAGAGAATGGTTTAACAGGCTTTAGCTTTAGCTGTGAGAATTCACAGCAGTAAAACATGCCTGGTGTGCTTTTTCAGTTGCTTTGAGGGGGGAAAAAAGAATTTTCCAAACTGTGGTGCAAATGCATTGAAGAACTGTGATGTTTAGATCTGAGCAGTATTTAAAACTGATATTTGATGACGCATTTATCGCACCCGAGAATTGCGGAATGCTTCGTCGACACAGGCCCTCTGCTAACAGGCACCTGTGGATACTCCAGTGTGTACATACATACACTCAATTTATATTTATATTTTGGTAATATTTGCATAGTGTACTTCTTGTATTAAAATGTTGTGCTGTAGAGGTTCTATTCTTTTGGTTATTTTAATTTGCTGCTTCTACTTTTTCAGCTGGTAGCCTAGTGGTTAGGGAACTCGCCCTGTAATCAGAAAGTTGCGGGTTCGATTCCCAAGACTGCTAGGCACCTCTGAGCAAGGTACCGTCCCCACACACTGCTCCCCGGGCGCTGTGTTCCTGGCTGCCCCCTGCTTCACTTGGTGAATGGGTTAAATGCAGAGGAGGAATTTTGTGCAGTTCACACTGTGTGCTGTGGTGTGTTCACGTATGACCGAATGATCACTTTCACTTCACTTCACTTGTTTGTTCTGTTCGCTTTGCTGCTGTAACAATGCAAATTTCCCACCTGTGGGATTAATAAAGGATTACCTTATCTGAGCTAAAATAGCAGCATTTTATTCATTTCGCTGCATTTAGAACCTTGCAGTAACCCTGTGGGATATTTTACTTTACCGTTAATCCAAGAGGATCTAGCTCACCCATCTGATGGTCAAGGTGAAAGGCAGTGAAACACCCAGGACTGGTCACCAGACCATCACAGCACAGACGCAGAGAATTCCGGACAGAAAGGACTCTGGCCGCCTTGGCTGAGAGTTGAACCCAGCCCTTCACACTGTGCTGCACTGGATCTAGTTCCTACAGTTTCTTTTGAACGTAGGGGATGGCACTTACTATTCACAAAGGTGGCCTTCAACTAGAGACATTTAAAACCTGTTGCAATAAAATATGCCAAAATGAAAAAAAAAAAAAGATAGATTGTTGCGTATGTAGGTCCTACAGTCTCGGTTTTGAGTCTGCTTTCTTTTTTTGAAAAAACATTAAGCCCAAACAATAAGATTAAATCAATATGAAATGTCATTTTGCATTCAGTTTGTTTATTAATAAAATTATAAAAGCATAACTGGAATTATGTCAAATAAAACAAGTCTCCTTTATAAGACAAAAAAAAACACCGTATGTCTGACATCCTATTTACTGGTTGTGTGGTGATGCAGAGACAAATTCTAGACTGTCCTTTAACTTTAAATGCACTCTAAATTTACTGTTAACTTTAATGGTTTCCTTTGTTTTCGCTTAGTAGCTGGTTTTGCACCTAACAGTTGTCTGGTGATCCACTTTTAATTATATTAGCTGGCTTTTTATAGGTCAGTAGTGATGAATGAAAGTGCGACTTTTTTTTTAATAAAGGTACTCAGATGGTGAACATACTCTAACGGTATTTGTTGGCAAAGAATATCAACTGTAGTTTTAGTCAATATTAAGTGAGTAGCATGCAAATGTAGAAAAACTTGAGTGTTAAATTCTCTCTCTCTCTCCCCCCTCTCCCGCTCCCTCAGGAATGACCTATTGATGGTGTGCAGGCAGCTGAACATGGAGGACTCTGTGGCTGAGATCATGTGCCAGCTGGGAGCAGATGAACTGGGGAGGATTTCGTTTGAGGACTTCACGCGCTGCCGAATGCAGCTGGTCAGTGAAATCCGCAAAGAGGAGGGCTTGCTTTCCCTCCTGTCCAGCGACTCGGACAAGAGGAAGCTCAGGGAGCGCATCGCCTCCTGGCCCACCAGCAGCGAGAACAGTCTGGGTAGGTCAAGAGTGAAGGACAGTAAAGGATCTTATTTCACAAGGGGAGGAGCAGCATTAGCCTTTCTGCACTGAGAACACAGAGGCAATAAATGTACTAGATTTAAAGTAAAGTGGTCATTTTTGTCATGCATGAACACACCACAGCACAGCACACTATAGTGTGAACACTATAAAATTGTTCTCTACAGTTAACCCGTTCACCAAGTGAAGCAGTGGGCAGACAACAGTCTTATCCCGGGAGCAGTGTGTGGGGATGGTACCTTGCTCAAGGGTTCCTCAGTGCTGGCAGTCCTGTAATTCGAACCCATTTTGTTCAGTCAACAAGAGAGTAGTGTATTTTATCCAAAGCAACTTACAGTACGAGGAAGGTTTAGGACAGTTGGAGAACCAGATAACAGTTCTTAATGCTAGATCTTTTATAAGGGAGTAAATTGTAAGCGGCTGGTAGTCTGGTAGTTCCGGAGTTGCCCTTGTGATCAGATGGTCGTGGGGTCGAATCCCAGCACTGCCAGTGGGACCACTGAGGTAGGCTTGATTAAGGTACCGTCCCCACACACAGCTCCCTGGGTGCTGGTCTCTGGCTGCCCACTACTTCACTTGGTAAATGGGGTTAAATGCACAGAAAAAATTTCACGCTGTTCACACTGTGCTATGCTGTGGTGTGTTCAGGTGTGGCTATAAGGGGCTGCGTTACTTTTACCTAGCTTGATCAGAAGAACAAGTGATACATGGTTCATCACGAGGGGAGGTGCTCTCTGAGTAGATGAGTCTTCAAGAGATCCTAGCTGGTAGGTATTAGCTGTAGGTTACAGAATTAGTGAATTTATTTATAAAAAATATGGAAGAGCTAGAAAAAGCAGTATGAGTATTCAGTAAATGCTGATATTTTACCCACACCATAAAACACTCCTGCAGTTCTCACCTGGAGTATATTGTGTTGCCCAGGTGCGCTCTCAGGGGCCAAGGAAAGCTGGGAGTACGACTCGGGGGCCAGAGATCTCCAGAGTCCGGACCTGCCGTCTCCACAGCAGCAGCAGCAGCAGTCCTCAGTGCTTCTACAGAAGTTTCTGGAACAACCCAGTGGTGTCCTGGAGCCTCCAGCCAGCCTGCACAAGCTCCTCTCCCAGCCTTCAGGTTGTAACACTCCTGTGGGGGGAGGCTGCCCGGATCTGGCCAACACAGTGAGTGTGATGTTCTCCTCTGCTACTGCTCATGAATAAATGTGCACAGTGACACAAAATCACAATAAAGATCAGGCCTCAGGACCTCTGTCCACTTACATAAGTGCTCAAGAGTTAAATTAAGAGCTTCTGATTGAAATATTTTGCAATTGTAAATAGCCAAACTTTTTGCAATTGTAAATAACCAATTCCCGAGAGATTTTATGCAGTTTACTTAAAGTGGAGGGAAATCTTAAAGCCAAAATTCACCTCAAATGCAAGAGACTCATTTGATCATTGCAGTTTTGAAGACACAGAATTTTCCTGTGAAAGGGGATGAGTTTTCAAACGGAACATTTAAAGAAAAGCTTTCTCAAACATGCTAAGATAGCTGAGAAGCGATAGATATTTGTATAGACTGGCACACAGATATACTAAATGTACAAAATGCACTAATTTAATTTCGAATGAGCGCTGATGAGCTATCAAGTTTCAAGATTCCTTGTTTGTCACATACACAAATGCAACATGTAGTGAAATGTAACCTTGAAACCTTTGAGACTGTGTTTAAAGAAAAAAACACAGTCTCAAAGGTCTCAAATGAAAGAAAAAATGACAAAGTAATAAAAGCATGTCATAGAATAGAACATGTAGTGTAAAGCACTATGTGCTAGTTGGGGTTGATGTTTATAGACATAAGTCAGATATAGTGAGGTACAGAGTACAGTTGTATTTTAGTGAACCGTTTGAAGTTAGTGTGTCATGTCTTGGTTACGGAGCCATTTGTCCTCTTCCTGAGCCTCTGTGATCGGGTCAAAATACTCCTGAAGCGTTTATCAATCAGCTTGACTCCACTTGCATAATACTAATTGATCGTTAGTCACTTTAATTCATTAGCTTTTTGGTTCTGTGGTTTATCTGGTGAGATTTTAATCCAATGTTAATCCTACTATGTCTGGTTTGACAATGAGAACTATAAAAAATAAACAACCTTCTGCAGATGTCAGAACACGGAGCTCCTTCAGTATTCCGGTTTCAGTCCATCTCACACGAATGCAATGAAGAAATCATCTAACAGACATGCATGCTGCGTTGTGTGTGGTATGATGTGACCTGTTACTACATTCATTATTTACATTTTTTGGGAAATTACTCAGATACTTTTATCTCCTACCACTCATTTCATTGCAGAACTAATCCAGCTCCGCTAGTGCATTGAACAGCTCGGATTGTAGGTTGAAGCAGATTTTGCAGTACACTTGTGAAGGCAGCAGGGGGGAGTGTCCCCTTCTGCCTTTTTTGAGATCCGTTGCTTGTCTCTTGCTTTACTGGTGTGGAATAGTCCTCTAACTTGAAAGCTTTTGTTTCTTATGAATTTTATCAAAAAACAGTTTAGCATTTTCTCTTACAGAAGTTTGAGCACAGACACATTTAAGTACAGACAACAGACCCTTCGTCAGTGTAAAAAAAGATGTATTCTGTCCGAATAGCGTTTTGGTGCCTTTCTGGCTGTTCCACATGTTTAATTTTGAAGGCATCTGATTTAGGAGTCACCTTGCGGAGCACACTGTTTGTACACAGGCATGCATAAGGTAGCATAAAATTGGTTCTGCATATTTTTGACTCTACATCAAAGCTGTAAATACACCATGTCTCTGTCCTGAGTATGAATATAATGAATTTCATAGACCATCTTTGGATTCTAAATGCTGTGTTTGAAGAGTGGCCCTTTTCTCCTTACTTGTGGCTTTAATTTGCAACACTCCTCATTAAACATTTAAACAGTTAAAGTGATTTTTGCACTATGCAGGAACATTTGCCCCCCCCCCTTTTAACTCCTGGCTGTTTTTCAACTGGCTTAATTTCCTCTGGAATGTGGAGAAACATGGCAACACTCACACCGAAAGGAAAATGTGGCTAAGAAAGCAAAAAGCAAACCAAGAGACCAGGATGGGTGATGTAAGGTACGGTACATGTAGTTAGATAGGTTGTGTATAGTTTTAGTCTTGTTGTAACTGTTGTTATTTTCTTATTCTACTGTTCTTACTATTCTGAGCATTTGAATTAGTTAGCGTCAGTAATGAGACATTGCCACACAATGACAATAAATCTTCTCAGATACCTCTAATTTAATATGTTTCTTCAGAAGGTTTTACTTTCCACAGGTATCTCATGACACTTAATAACAGTTTCGAGGACACCCTCTGGGTAATTTTGTAATTAACTGTCAGTCAGTTCCACATAATTAAAGCTAACAGAATTTTCTTTGTGAAAGTAAAGATGTGTGTGTGCGTGTGTGTGCATGTATGTGTGTGTGTGTGTGTGTGTGTGTGTGTGTGTGTGTGTACACGTGTGTTCTCCGTTCCAGTTCATCCAAAAGGTGTTGGATGGGGTTGAGGTCAGGGCTTTGTGTGGGCCAGTCAAGTTCTTACACATCCAGCCATGTCTTTGTGCACTGGGACACAGTCATGCTGGAATAGAAAAGGTTCTTTTCCCAAACTATGTCCACAAAGTTGGAAGCATGGCATTGTCCAGAATGTCTTGGTCTGCACTGGTAGCCTTAAAATTCACTGGAAGTAAGGGGCCTAGCCCGAACCCTGACAAACAGGTGTGTCCCAATACTTTTGTCCATATTGTGTATGTGTTTTGTGTGTGTGTAATTTTCTTTTTCCTCTGGGTACTCCTATAATGAGTGACAGCCTAAAGCATGAGGTAATTGATCAGGGGACTAAAGAGATCAGACAGATGGCTTTTGTGGACCGTCCCCTTTCATTCTCTGGGACGATCTTTCGTTCCCCATTCGCTCTGTACGCGTGTGCTGTCTGGCTACATGCTGACACCAAATCTCATTATCCTCTACTTTGCCCTGCTCTTTTCCCCTGTAGCTATAAAGCCTCCATCAGTCAGCTGTCTTGGCGTACTTTATCAAGGTCCAGTCTGGCTTTAACCTCAGAAGCAGCAGTCATCACAAACAAAAGAATGTCATTTTATATGAATTATCTTGAAAAAAAAATTAAATAGAAATTCCGTTGAAAGTGCACATTCTGAGCTTGCAGTCCTTATACTTTGTTACGGGTCCAAGCAGGCAGGAACCCAAATGTTTTTCCTTGGATTCCTCGATTATGATGATTTAAATTTGATGAATTGAATTTGCTCCATGTGCTCACTGACATGAAAGTGAATGAAAACAGAACCCGTCCGGAACAGAAAATGAATTAAATCGAAATAGAATTAATTACATAATATACATTATGTACATTACATACATCATTCATTGTGTTATGTAATTTACTTACTGTTATTGTGTTTAATTCAGTGGTCTCAGACATCTGGCCCATAGGAGGCACCCAGATGTCTACTTTTGACAGTGGTTACTATGAAAGATGAAAAAGGGGGACTCTTTAGAGGAGAGCGAAGGGTATACTGTTGATCAGTTTTAAAGGGGACATATTATGCAAAACTCACTTTTTGCATCCTTTTGTATTTCCATTTGTGTCTCTACTGCTCCTATAAACACTCCAAGCGTGAAAAAAAACCCATCCGTTTTCTGTGAATCAACTGAAAGATTTTGGTGTCAGGAATCATATGCTTCCATGAGTCGTTTGGACGGCTCCCTTATCCTGACGTCAGAATGAGGAAATTTGCATTTCCACTAGATTAGGTGAGGATCCACCATTTTCTTCTGCTGGTTTTCCGAGCACGTGCATAAACAACAACAAATACGTTAATTTAAAAAGTTGGCTAACCATTCAGAAACCGCTTGCTGCATTCGTGAAGGTGTTTGTGCAGGTGGCTCCTATTCATCTTGCTCTGGATCCGACTTGGGATCGAACATATAGGGCTGGATAGCGCCTCTGTTTTCTGCCATTTGGCCAGCAACAGCTTCTTTGCATAAAAGTGACAAAGCCCTTAAACGGCTCATTTTGAAAGGGACTGAAACTGTCAAGAATAAAGCTGGTGAGATCTCTTTATGTGAGAGTGATTTTGTGCAAAGAACTTCATGAACATGTTTGTATAGCCCATGGACCTATTATAACTTGTTTAAAAAGAGGTATAAAAAACTTTATGTAGTATTTAGAAGGTTCTTAAAAAAAAAAAAAAAAAATCAATATTTATGACATTTCTGAAATTTATGACATGACGCCCAAAGAGTTTCTTCTGATGGGTTTTATGGTTTGGTTATGGATGATGGACCAGTATAAAGGAGGAGTTTCCACTCAGTGTTCCCTGTTCTCTCTGTCTCTGTATGCAGTCTCTGTCCTTTTATGTAGTTTCCCAAGATCCAATCTCGTTTAAGGACAGAGGGCTTTTAGCTTCAGTTAATGTCAGGAGTAGAATGCTGAGTTAAAGCTTTGGCATTTGAATCCCTCCCCGATGTGCTTACCACAACAAGATCAGCCAATCCCATCAGTGCTGCCTCATCCATCGCTGCTGTGATTCATGTCCGTCACAGGCCGTTGGGCGCCATCTCATTATCGGCCTCGTTAGACTAAGAGCCTCGAGCCGCAACCTTGGTAATCACTCCGGGATAAATAAGTCTTCCGGAGGATGCTGACTCCACCAGAATCACGACTATTGTTTCATGAGGTGCGGCTGTTTTCATTCCGACATGCCGGAGCTCACCTGATCACACTCGTTTATTCGGTCGGTCTCAGTCTTCAAACAATTGATTATGTGAGCTAATGCTTTGCTGGAATGAAAACCGGCAGCCACAGCGGTCCTTTGTGGGTAAGACTGGACACCCCAGTCTAAACTCTGATGGAGACTTGGAGAAGTGTATTCTAAACTGTCTTAAGTGGGTAAGCAAGAGCCATCATACAGACTTAAAGGACAAAATCTGTTTAAAATTTGATGAACTTACAGCTTAAGCATAGCTGACACTTGTTGACATGAAAACAAATGAAATAAGACACTGGAAGTTCAACATGGCACCTCATGGCAAAGAACTCTCTGAGGATCTGAAAAAAAGAATTGTTGCTCTACATAAGGTGGCCTAAGCTATTAGAAGATTGCCAACACCCTGAAACTGAGCTGCAGCACGGTGGCCAAGACCATACAGCGGTTTAACAGGACAGGTTCCACTCAGAACAGGCCTCGCCATGGGCGACCAAAGAAGTTGAGAGCACGTGCTCAGCATCATGTCCAGAGGTTGTCTTTTGAAAATAGACATATGAGTGCTGCCAGCATTGCTGCAGAGGTTGAAGGGGTGGGGGTGGGGGGGTCAGCCTGTCAGTGCTCAGACCATGCGCCGCTCACTGCATCAAATTGGTCTGCATGGCTGTCGTCCCAGAAGGAAGCCTCTTCTAAAGATGATGCACAAGAAATCCCGCAGTTTGCTGAAGACAAGCAGACTAAGGACATGGATTACTGGTCTGATGAGACCAAGATAAACTTATTTGGTTCAGATGATGTCAAACGTGTATGGGGGAAACCAGATGAGGAGTACAAAGACAAGAGTGTCTTGCCTACAGTTAGACATGGTGGTGGGAGTGTCATGGTCATGGTTTGCTGCCGGCATTGAGGAGCTACAGTTCGTTGAGGGAACCATGAATGCCAACATGTACCATGACATACTGAAGCAGAGCATGATCCCCTCCCTTCGGAAACAGGGCTGCAGGGCAGTATTCCAACATGATAACGACCCCAAACACACCAAGACGACCACTGCCTTGCTAAAGAAACTAAGGGTGAAGGTGCTGGACTGGCCAAGCATGTCTCCAGACCTAAACCCTATTGAGCATCTGTGGGGCATCCTCAAACGGAAGGTGGAGGAGCGCAAGGTCCCAGCTCCGTGATGTCGTCATGGAGGAGTGGAAGAGGATTCCAGTGGCAACCCGTGAAGCTCTAGTAAACTCTATGCCCGAGAGAGTTAAGGCAGTGCTGGAAAATAATGGTGGCCACACAAAATTTTGATACTTTGGGCACAATTTGGATATTTTCACTTAGGGGTGTACTAAATTTTGTTGCCAGCGGTTTAGACATTAATGGCTGTGTGTTTAGTTATTGTGAGGGGACAGCAGATTTACACTGTTACACAAGATGTACACTTTACATTGTATCAAAGTGTCAAATCTTCAGTGTTGGTCCATGAAAAGATACAATAAAATATTTACAAAAGTGTGAGGGGTGTACTCACTTTTGTGAGATCCTGTATGTATATTATACATGATGCATATATAATTATATATTATGTATAATAAATAATGCATCTCATTCTTG
>JBBIGA010000083.1:8604409-8617400 GCA_037576975.1 Alestes dentex
CCCACCCCACACACACATACACACACACACACACACACACCACACCAGCATCCACTACACAGTCCAGTCCCCCGCCACCTGCCCGCACACACACACAGGATCAGTCAAACACATGTGGTTACTTTTCTTTTACTATTATTAGACTTTCCTGCTGGCAATTATAATTATATTTGATGACTATTGTTATAATTATTATTATATATTTTTGACTGATTACTGTTGATGACTGTAAATAAGAATATTATTGAATACCCACATTATTATCATGATAATAATTATTATTATAATTACTGAAGGGTAAAGAGTAGTCCTGTGTTTTGTGTTTGTTTGCTGGTTTCGGGACATCCCAGCGCTGGGGAGGGAAACTCCGTGGTCTCTCCCTCTCTCACTACTGACTCCCTCAGGTGTCCCGAGACGTCTGCACAGTGCTAGACGTTGTGTGGTCCCACGCTGATCTGCAGTAAAGGTCAGAGCTGGCTGCTGTCAATTATGCGATTATGAGGGACAATGAGGGACAGACAGTCCAGCACGACTGGAATCTCACAGGAGGACTGGAGGACCAAGAGACAGAGGACTGAGTGTAACACTGCCAGAGAGACCCTAACACACACACACTCACACACACACACACACACACACTCACAATCACACACACACACATTAACACACACTCACACACAGGAGGACTGGAGGACCAAGAGACAGAGGACTGAGTGTAACACTGCCAGACACACACACACACACACACACACACACACACTAACACACAGGAGTATAGGAGGACAGAGAGACAGAGGACTGAGTGTAACACTGCCAGAGAGACCCTAACACACAGACACACACACACTCACACGCGCGCGCACATACACATCACACATACACAAACACACAACTCACCACACACACACACACACACACACACACACACACACCTAAAAATATTTTCATATTTACCTGCTTTATAAGGAGAGAAGGTTTCATTCTTCTTTTATAAAGTCATTGACTCTGGAGATACAAGGTTTTGTTCAATGTGTGTGTGTCCTTAAAAGACTTATGCATTTTATTTTTTTAAATGTATTAAGTTACTCTAAGCATCAAATTCCCCAAATAAATTGTTCATGTACAATAAACCTTTATTTATTAATTCATTCACTCTTTATTTGCTACTTTGATTTGATAAGTGATGTTATATAATAATTGATTAGATTATAATTGATATGAGGTAATAAATGACAATAGATCAAAATCAATATTAGATAAGAACTCATATTAGAAAATAACTGATATTAGATAATAATTGTTTTTATTTGATCAGAATCGTGCTGAAGTTTTTTTTTTCAGTTCGGCCTGGGGAAAGTGACATCATGACCCGGCCTCTCCTTGGGCGCCCACAGGAAATGTCTGAAGTAAACAGGATGCTGGAAGGTTCTGCAGAGTTGGGTAAACACTGAAACGAAACTGTCCTTCAAACACAACAACGTCTACCAACACAACACCGTACACAAACACTGCAACGTCCTTCAAACACAACATCCACAAACACAACAACGTACACAAACACAGCAACATCCTTCAAACACAACGTCCTTCAAAAACAACAACGTCCACCAACACTACAACGTCCACCAACACAACACCATACACAAACATAGCAACATCTTTCAAACACAATAGTGTCCTTCAAAAACAACAACGTCCACCCACACAACACTCTACACAAACACAGCAACATCCTTCAAGTACGTCCTTCAAATACAACAACGTCCACCAACACAACACTGTACACAAACACAGCAACATCCTTCAAGCACATCCTTCAAATACAACAACGTCCACCAACACAACACTGTACACAAACACAGCAACATCCTTCAAACACAACAACGTCCTTCAAATACAACATCGTCCACCAACACAACAGTGTCCACCAACACAACACCGTATACAAACACAACAGTGTCCTTCAAACACAACGTCCTTCAAACACAATGTCCACAACACAACAACGTCCACCAACACAACATCCACCAATACAACAAGGTCCTTCAAGCACAATGTCCACCAACACAACAACATCCACCAACATAACAACGTCCAACAACACAGCAGATACCGCAAGAACCGTGTTTACATTTCAGACATCCACTACAAAAAGACCCAGGAAAAAATTAACCATCTAATATACATAATAAATAAATTACAGTGGATAATGAACAATTCACAATAATTCATAGTGGATACTGAATAATTTAGAATGGATAGTGAATAATTCATAGTAGTTACTGAGTAATTCACAATAATACAGCGCGGATACTGAATAATTCTAAGTAGTTGCTGAATAAATCATCGTAGATCCTAAATAATTCATAGCTGACACTGAATAATTCATATTAGATACTCAATAATTTGTAGATAGTCGAAACAAAAAAATTCATAATGGATACTGAATAATTAATGGTAGACTTAAACACCCACAACCACCTGAAAGTTCCTTTTATTTTATTCCACACGTGTATCTCTGTTTGCTGACCAGCCACAAGAAAAACAACAACAACAACGCTTACTTTATATAGTTCCTTTCACCAAGCCAAGAATGTTCGAAATAGATGACACTAGTAAATCAGTAAATAAAGAATGTCTGCAATGAGGAGGGGCAGCAGGGAGGAGATAAACTGAGTTGAGCTTTAAATGTGGAGGCAGAAGGAACTTCCCGGATCCTCTGGGGAAGAGTTCCACAGCTTAGGGACCCCACAGCTCATGACCTTAAATGTCCTGGGACTCAGGGAGGTCAGTTTAAAAGGAAATTTCTGTGTGTGTGTGTGGGGGGGGGGGCTGGAGAAGTTCTATAAGACACAGGGGAACCAGGCCTCGGCACTGTAGAGCTTTATGTGTTGGCGTGAACAGTTCTGGAGGAGGGGTGATGAGTGATGATGTCTGAATATACCGGAGCTGAACATTTGTCATGAGCTCTAAATTCTGAAGCTCAGTACTCAGTATTTAAATGCAATACTATGAAGAATTATACAATTCTGTCAACAAAATGCACCTGCACTGTTACTGTACTATTACTGCATAGCACCTGAACTGTTACTGTACTATTACAGCACTGCACCTGCGCTGTTACTGTACTATTACAGTACTGCACCTGCACTGTTACTGTACTATTAAAGTACTGCACCTCCACTGTTAATTTATTGCACCTGCATTGTGAATATCACGGTTACTGCACTGCACCTAAACTGCACTGTAGTGATTCAATGATTTTATGTAATTCATTAATTTTTTTCAGAACACAGAAAGGAAACGGCAGCTCTCTTCGTCAAAACAATGAAAATACACGATTCTATGCAGCACTGTTGATAGTCAAGATGTGTTCACACAGAAAGACTAAGCGACCTGATTGGCTCATGTGGACAACTGATGCAAATTATGAAATTTATGAAAGCAGAAAAATTAGTCTAATTATTTTATAAGCCTTGGTTTAGAAACTATGTAGTTGCTAGAATGATGTTTGGTGTTTTCTATAGTATCCCAGGTGGTTGCTTGGGTGTTGCTGAATCAGAACTGTGATTTCCCAGATGGTTGCTAGGTGGTTACTTTGGTAATTCAAGTCATTGATAGAGTTACTGTATTTGTATCATGCTTATATATGTGGGAGCACGCAAACTTTTTTCACGCTCTGTTCTGCTATTTATTACTATGGAGGGAATAAAATCCCCATTTAACAATAATTACGTAAAATGTATACAAGCAAAACACTACCCATCAGAGCTGGGACAGTGACAATATCTCAAAAATGGCTGGATGAGTTAATGTAGTAAAATCAGGCATAATGGTAATAATAATAATAATAATAGTCACAAAGTAATCACTAGTAAGACAAGATGTGTTTACTGCTCCAGATATGTTTGTGGAGCATATTAGGTGGCTCCTCATGGATCTGCTGGACAGAACAGAGTGTGTGAATCTGCATTAAGCTGGGGGGGTGGGGGGTGGGGGGGTTCTTTCTCACTGTGTAGTAAGTGGGTGCGTCAACAGCTCTAAAATCGACACAGTACTCTGTTTATTCATCTCAAAGGGCGTCGGCCTCCGCAGGGAATCCAGCATGTTCTTATTATTTTTGTCCACATTCATCTTCAGCTCACTGTTGCTCTGAGTAACGACTGCTTTACATTTTACGATTCGGCTCGGACAGTCGTGAAACAGACGTGTTGATTTCTTTGGGCCTTTTTCCTAAACGGTGGTCCCACGTCAAACTGTGAGAGAAGATCAAAGATGGCTGTCATCACAGCAACCAAAGACAGCCTGAGATTATTTTCTGACAATGTCAGAAATTTAGGATGACAATGTGTGTACTGCTATGACCTACAACTACTGACCAGCCAATCAGAACGCAGCATGAGATTATCAACAACATCCAAACATGCATGGAGGAGAAACACCAGAAACACCAGTACACAACTTCACACACACACACACACACACACACACACACACACACACACACACACACACACACACACACACACACACAAGCTGGGAGACCCATAGACTGGCCATGTTGTCACAGTTCTGAATTGTTACACATGTGCTGGTCTTGCAATTACAAATTGCAAATTTTCTTGATGCATAACACAGAATATTACATTTACTTTCACACACTGTTGCACTTAATCTATTTGAAATGGTGCATTGTAATGTAGTTTATCATAATTAAGGTAATATGCCACTCATATACTCAACACACAAACACACTCTTGAACTGAACTGCCATGTACTCCATACTTAAACTGTTCCGCCCACAACAGAATCACACCCCAACTGCCACTTCCCCATAAGAATGTGCTGTAAATTCATTTCATATATTATATGCTGTACATTTTTTATCCTCTCACTGGCTATTTTTGCATATTTTTTGCATAATTATTATTAATTTCTTTTTCTACCTCATATATCTTTGCATTTTTACACATTTAATGATTCAATATTCAAGATTATTTGTCACATACATAGTTATAGTTACATAGTTAAGTACAGCATGTAGTGAAATGTGCCTCTGAGATGTCCTTGAGACTGCAATAAATTAAAGGCTAAAACTAAGTAATAAAATGTATATAAAAAACTGAATACAGTATCTGCTTTTAGAATACAGAATGTTACGTAACACTGTATTCATTCACACTAGTACTGTTACTGTACTCTCTGTGCTGTCCTGTCCTGTACTATTGTATTGTTGCTCTTCATTTTCGCTCTGTTTGTAGTTCAGTCCACACTTGTGTAGTCTTGTTATTTTTGCGCTGCCCGATTTACATTTACAGCATTTGTTAGACACTCTTATCCACAATTATGTACATCTGTGCTTTGTAGTTTACAAGAAAACACGTCCCTCACACTAGTTACCCTAGACTTAAAATGAAATGCTGTTGGTAGAGTAAGATTCTACCAGAGAGGTAGTCATCCACCAGGGCCCTATCAGATCAGATTTTTTGTGGCGGTAGGATGAGTTTATGAGTGCTTGGTGAAGAGGTGGTCTTCAGTCTGTGTTTGAAGACAGTGAGGGTCTCAACAGTTCTGACGGTTAGGGGAAGTTCGTTCGATCACTTTGGTGCCAAAGCTGAGAAAAGTCTTGAGTTATTGCTTCTACCTTTAAGAAGAGGTGGCTCAAGTCAGGCTTGATACTCTTAAATGGCGAGCCGAGACCCGTGGTGCTGATAAGTACGATGAAGCTGAACCATTTTGGCTTTATAGGGGAGCCACAGAAAGCCAGTGCTCGCAGTTGTGTTGCCCGATGGTTTGAAGGAATGTTATGTCCTTTTACTGTGTATTGTGTGGATGATAGAAATGACAACTACCTACTGGATTACTTGGCTTGACGTAAAGCGCTGGAAGTCTGAATGCAAAGCCTGAACATGACCGGTAAAGGGGTGGTTGTAATGTTTTAGATTTTGAATATGAAAATGCTATTTATTGACTCGCTTAAACCCCCCTCCCCCAATAGCCTGTAATGTCCACAGGTGTTAAATGGCACTGTTTACCTTTTATAATGGATTGTTAAAGGAGTGCGATTGGTCTGTATCAACACATTACAGATACAGGATGGAGGTCACTGTAAGGGCACATCCAGAGAGAGACCAGATGTGAATTTCCCTCATACCTCTCCAGTATGTTTTGTGCTGACATGCATTGCAGCTGCACAGATCTTTGGACTTCACACATAAGGTAGGATTTGCTTCCATCCAATCCTCCTTCTGGCTGTGAGCTGGAGATCAGGACCGAAGTGTGCGGTTTAGTTTCTCTGAGCAAAATGAAGCCGGCTTCTGTTTGGCTAGCGTGTTGTTTGTACTGGGCGTGTGCTGAGGGTATTATAGTGGGCGTGTATTTCAACATTTTTGTAACCACTGCCATATTGTTATTATTTTTTAATGAAGCAAATTATGAATCCAAAACTTTAGGGAAAAATCTCCCCTTTGTAGAGAATCTGATGAACACAGAACTCATTTTGTGAACTCAAAAAGTTGATTTATTGAGAAAGTTAAAATCAAATGTTTTTTACATCAAGAAGTGATTTTGATTGAGTAATCTCGACAGCCTTAAAAAGAAACACGTTTCCCACTTCCAAAACTCTTCTAATTTGACTGTTTGTGAGTAACGTTAGCCTGTAGTTTTAAACTGTGGTTCTGAACTAAAGAAGCAACCTTTGAACACTAATAATGACGTTGCTGAACTGGGTTAAGTGGAAAGTTGTGTAAAAACTTTTCAGTTCAGTACTAATTAAAAAGAAGCCCATTATTTCACTCAGATGAATGGGTTAAATGCAGGTATTGTTTGAGTTGCTCTCACTTCCTGGAGATTTGATTTGCAGCTTAAATGATGTGGAATTGTTCTTCACTCTCAGTATACTGAAAAACATTTCCTGCAGTGGTTCGGCTGCTGTGGTTCGGGATCTTCGAATGTCTTGACAGCGGAGTATAGCAAATATCAATGAATGAGAAGATGTGGCATTAGGAAGATTAATGTTCGGATCACTTTCATCCTTTTTGCACACCCTTTCCTGTTGTTGCCGCCCTTTCTCTCTTGCTCAGCTCCCGCACGCACACACTTGCGCTGCAGTGTTATTCTAGGCAGTTTATGTTATAGATACTCCATCTCTGCCGCCAGGTTTCTCTGGAGAAGTGGCCATTTATGCCCCATGAATATTAACTTGTGGCTTCAGGCGTTTTGTGCCCTCAAGCCCTTTTTTGCACTAAAATGCCCAGTCGCATACTGATTTCTGTTCAAATTGGATCTTGGAGTATCAGAATGGACTTCGGCGAGCCTGCTTGAGTTCATTCCAATCATACTTAGGTGACCCCTAAACCACTGAAGAGGTTATAAAACCATATTGTGAAAGTAATTGTGCGTAGCAGTAATGGTCCCCTAGGCTGACTTGCATATGATCGTGTGATTGCGCAGTGTGGGCATGAAGGAAAGGAAGAGTGTGTGAGTGTGTGAGTGTGTGAGTGTGTGAGTGTGTGAGTGTGTGAGTGTGTGAGTGTGGCTTGATGAAGACCTCGTGGGCTAGTTGCAGGGCTGAGGAGGTTTGATGGCTGTGTGTGTGTGTCCCTACTCTCTCTCTCTCTCTCTCTCACACTCACACTCACACACACACACACACACACACACACACACACAGTGAGTGCATTAAGAGAAAGTGAGACCTTGATTCACTGAGGACATCAGACTCAGGGAGAATGGTAAAAATTTTAAAATGTAGAATATTTTATGGCTGATGCCGGAGATATTCAGTCAGCCAAGACATGTTTAGTATCCAGATTTTGTTACTCAAGTAACTTCTCCCAGCCCATCCAGACCATTCCAGCTCTCCGTTGTAGATGCAGTTTAGGACTCAGTATGATTTACTGTGAGCTATAAAAATGAAACCTGAGCATGTAGCCAAACACCATGGGCAGCCGTTTTAGGCAATAAGGTTTTAACAAAACACCCAAGGAGCAGTTGTGCCGTTTTAGAACCTTTTTTCATCATAAGTACAGAAGAATATTATCCAAGATCAGTCCTCCTGTGAATACTGGCCATGGTGGTGTCTTAAATGGCTGTGAAGCTTTGTTTGTTGCTACGGTTGTTGCAAATTCACTTCAGACACGTCTTAGCCAATTGGCTACTTCTTGGGTAAAGGGAAAACTGTATAAATAAGATTCTTATTTCTAACTATTCCTTTAAAATCTCTAGTAGAAGTCTGGACCTGCTAGGCCTTAGATAGAGTCGTAATGGGGTGACATTGTAGTTGTTGTTCAGTGTTACTGATATATTGAAGTACTGATGACACTAAAGTGTATTGTGATGTAAATAATAATGATGATCGTGTCATCAAAGCACCCACCATTGATTGAACTAGCAGTATTGACCCTAAGAGCAACAGATGGAAAGGTCCCTTTCTAGTTTTCTGATTTCTCCAACTTTTAAAAGCAGATGATTTACCGTGACAGAAATGTCCTCACCATGTGGTAAACCCATGAGGAAGGTTTTCAACAGTCAACAAAGTTGTGAAAGTACCCAGACATGTTTCAAAACTCCCATTTGTCATGGACGGGTTTTACCCTTCCTCTTCCTTCTTACGTCTTATAATAAGCAGGTTTGAAATTGAAAGTTTGAGACAGACTTCAACCTAGAGGTCTGCGATATAATGATGTTATCTTCATCATGAAAATTTATATCATAGCATGCTTTTATGAGCGCATTATGACCATATATCATTAACCCACAGAAATCACAGTAGGGTGTAATTTGACATGAATTATTTGCAATGTGTGGCTCATAGTTATAAGTGGTGTTTGTGTGGGAATGTTTGATTACTGACATATTTATCTTTAGCAGTCGCCCATTGATTTAACTCTTAGAAATCGCAGCTACTGCTTTTATATTTTATATGTGGACACCTAAGGCTGCCTCCAGGACCATGTTGTAAAAAGTTGGGCGCCCTGACTGAGGACAGTCCCCTGATTGTTTTCCCCAAGTTTTATGTCTCCAACTCTTTTATACAGCTTCCACCAGTGGGTCAAGGTAGGAGGTGTATTTGGGCATGTAGCTTTTGAACTCTATGCCTAGTTTTCAGAAATGAAGCATCAGTGAATTTCTTGTGCCAATTTGAGTTCAGTGCACGTGTTGCTGTCAGTTTCTGCTAAAATTGGATTCAAAATCAGGCAATGAAGCCGCCAAACAGGTGATAAGTTGAGGTGATAACTCGAAAACGATTTCTTGTATTGCAACCAAACTTTGTACAGATTCTTTGGACCCCATTCTGAGGAAGTATTCTGGAAAATTCCCGTTCATTTGACCACTGGGAGGCTGCAGTAATAGGCCCAAACATGTTACATGAAAATAGTTTGGTTTCGTGAGAAGTGTAGTGTGGCTGCATTACTTCAACAATTTCTTCAATGTGCCTGGCCACATGGCTGCTTGCATATATTTATATTTGCTATATTTATTATTGGTTCCTCCTGCGGCATTGTTGGCAGCCCGTTGTTTCACTCAGATGAATGGGTTAAAATCAGAGTGAAGCCATTACCTCTGGGATCAATAGTATATAAAATTAACACAATGTATTGAGGAAATGTCTTTTTGAATAATACTTTTTGCGTTGCTCTCACTTCCTGAAGCTTTGATTTGCACGTTAGATGATGTTGGATTGTTCTGAAAAACATTTCTTGCAGTGGTTCGGCTGCTGTTGTACTTGTCTACCTGCTTTGCCGGGGGTCTTCAAATGTCTGACAGCAGATTATAGCATACTGAATATAAATTGTTAAATCATTCTCTGGGGGCTGATTTTTGCTATGACAGCTCAGACTTGTGTAACTCTCTCGCTCTCTCTTTCTCTCTCCCTCTCTCACACTCTCTATCTTTCTGTCTCCTCTGGAAATCCTCCTTTTCTCTAAGCCTCATACTCTTGTCTCTACCAAACTCCTTTGCCAGACCCTTTGAATAAACAGCCTCTCAGTGTTTTGTCTGCAGTGCTGTGGATCTAGGCAGCACAGCACTAACAGCAGTGTGGGAACCCCGTGTAATTTGTAATTGAAGGCAAATGCTTGCCAAAAGCTACAGTGGTGCGTGTAATATATACCTGTCACATACTACTGGAAGCGAACGGTAGTTTGGGGTTTTTTGCCTTTAAATCCAGTAACTCATAGCACATGCTTTCTATATGAAACAAGATCATTTTGTAGATATGCTTCCCATCATAAGTTCAAGTTTTTTAAATACAAATGAGCATGGTTTATTTGTTGGTTTGCAATAAACTACTAAAGACTACGCAGGATTATTTGGGGGAATCAAAAATGATCTGTGTGGAAATGCTGCTTTAGGAATAGGTCCAAAGCCTGAAGTTGTGGTGTCGGTACTCATCACCAGATAGTAACTAATTCCATCGACTTCCACTGTTCCAAGATTTGTAAAAAGAGTTAAGATGGGCAAAATGACATTACTTAATAGATAACATGATCAAGTGCATCACGATATGTCTCATTAATCTTTCCCCTATAGATAGTGATTTTGTCAGAAATTTTTCTTTCATTATCTGAGCCACTTAGTCTAACCAGCCCCATCACAGCCCCCAGGCAGGGAAACACCCAGGACAGGTCATTAGTTCATCACAGTGTAGACACACAAGCACATCCACGCTTAAGGCCATCTCCAGTTTACCTACGTTCATGTCTTTGGACTGTAGGAGGACTCCCAGTGGAAACCCACTCAGACACCAGAGAGCTGCACCACCATACCATCTGCTTCATAATGAGAAGAATAAAATCGTTTAGGCTCATAGTTTTTGGTTCTATTTATTAAAGTCTTAGTTATCTGGTTCTCTTTTGTCCATACACACTGATCAGATCTCAAGTACACATAACTAGGATTATTATAGTGTACATAAATATTGTAGGATCACCTAGTGTATTTTTCCCATACTGCCCACCACTCTTCAATATTGTATACTCTTGTGTAGATGTGTCTTATTTTTGCACGTACATCCTGTCCTTTGCTTTTGTGACAGCACCGTTAATCCAAGAGTTTTAGATATTTCGGCATTGACCAGTCAGGAACTTTAGTACTAGTTCTCAATACCCATCCCTTGAACTGGTACTTTTGTCCTCAAGCTTTTTTCAGAAAGGTGTTTTTATTTTGACTTGTGTGAATGAAGTAACTCAAGTCAAGACATGTTTAATAGCTGCCTCAGAAAATGATTTTCAGTTTGTCGTTCAGTGCCTCATCCTGTCACAGTGTTAAACACACTGATCAGCTACATAAAACTGGTTAATTTACATAATTCTAGAAACTTCTTAATTGAAAAATAGCACCAGTTCAACCTGGAAGCCCGTTCACATGTTGCTCAGAAGTAAAAACACTATCAGGCTGGCTCATTTTAAACTTTAAGCAGGTGAATGATGCTGCAGACTAAAGTGACATTGACATTATTTACATTTCTAGTATATCATTTATTTTATCTGTCACTTATCTCTTCTAGTGGCTCAAAATCATGAGTAGGTTTTTCCATAGAGATGGCTTACTATTTTCTATGTGGGTAACTTATCTCTTTGTCTGTCAAAACATTGCTAGACACTTTGTTTCAACGTTTAAAAACAAATTAAATGTTTTCCCTTAAATGCAAAGCGTCCGTACAGTGACACGGTGTTAATACAATTGTTTTTCTACATTTATTTCATATTATTCTTCGTGTTTTCTTCACATGTATGGGCCACATTTAGGCCAATTATTTGATTAATTACACATTTGAAGCCAGTAAATCTTATTTTTGTGGATATTTTGTGGTTAAATGATGCTAGAACTGTTTCTCAGGATCTTTCTAATGCAAATGATGCTCTATAGCATTCTCTGTAGCACGGACTGTTAAAAGGCCTGACCCTGTAATGAAGCACAGGTCTGATTGGCGTTTGAAGTGGAGGATTGTTTCACTAGAGGGAGCTGTTGAGCTTACATAGAAGTTCTTCACCTGCATCTACAAACTTGAGAGTTTCTTTTCCATTCACCCAAAATGTAACAGTCACAGAGTTTATTGCATACATTAGAAATGTCTTTTAAAGTCCCGAGACATGCGTGTGGTTTAGCTTATGCGATGGGTAATGGCGTGGTCCAAGTCTCGATCAAGTGAGTGCGTTCCTAATGGGCCCTGACATAGTGCTTAATGAAGAGTAGTCTAACAGAATGAAGTACGCCCATAATTAAGTCTGTTACACAGCCTCAATGCCAGGAGCAGCCTATAATCTACTTAACAGCCCTCGGGAAGGGGGGGTGGAAGAGAGAGTGAGAGAGAGAGAGAGAGAGAGGGAGAATGAGAGTGTTTTGGAATGGTGCCAGGCTCTTGGTGATGGTGGAGGGGGTCAGAATAGAGGATAATAGTGGATGGGACGCTGTCTGTTGAAACATGCCATTACTGGAGGCCAGCCATGTCTTTTTTTGGGCTGCCATTGCCTTAATGGGCTTCGGACAAGGGGGATCACTCTGTGGTTAAAGTGACCATCCACCATGGCTGAGAGACAGTGTGTAAGAGGGAGAGGCATGAGTCGAAAATGGAACTGACGTGTGTGTGTGTGTTTGTGTGTGTTTGTGTGTGTGTGTGTGTGTGTGTGTGTGTGTGCGTGTGCGTGTGGGAGTGTGTGTGTGTGTGTTCGTTGCCAGAAGAGGAAGGAATGCTAAGGGACTTCAGGATTGAGGGCTATAAAAGTCGAATATGCTGAAGAAAAGAACAAAGCAACATATTATTACACCAGGCCAACTTTTACAGGCGCGTACTAATGGTTGAACACCTCCAGAAAAACAAATGACACGTCTTGTTGACTTTAAATAAAGTGACACATTTTGTGCAGGTCATAAACTTAATAGGAAGGAAAACATTCAAACAGTAAATGTAACTGTATACATGTGTACTTCAGTGTGTGTGTGTGAGTGTGTGTGTGTGTGTGTGTGTGTGTGTATACTGTGTGTGTAT
>JBBIGA010000083.1:8617500-8628690 GCA_037576975.1 Alestes dentex
TATATATATATACATAAGATATATAAAATACACACACACACACACACACACACACACACACACACACACACACACATAAATAATAATAGGGAATTTCCGAATGTATGTGTAGTAATGCATACGTAATTTCTTACCCCTTTGAGCCCCCTCTTACTTGAACTGGGCGCATTTCAGCATGAGTTCATGTGTGCCAGCTTTGACATTTCACTTGTGTTCCACATTGAGAGTTGGTATTGAGATTTACCACTTAGTCAAAGTGTCCTGTCTTTTGAGCCAACACACACAGACACACTCTGACATGAACACTCACACTCAGGCAGACGCGCGCACACACACACACACACACACACACACACACACACACACACACACACACAGTTGTCATCCTGGAATGTGGGTGTGTCAGTGCTGTGTTCTGCTTGGACATGAAGCACAAAGTTTGTGGAGGACTGGGCTAACGTTTAGAGGATCTCAAGAGTCTGGGAGATCCTTACCTAACAGGATTGATGCTGTTATAAAGGAGAGGGGTTGCAGAGCTAAGTATTGATGCATCCAAACAATTAATGGTGATAGAGTTTAATATAGTGTAGTAAGTGTAGTAGTGTAGCAATAAATGTGATATTTCTGTGTTTATTACACTTATTGTTTGTAGTTGTGTTATTTCTAGTATTATGCACCATTTTGTCTGTTCTTGTTTACTGTTCATTGCTTACTAAAGTCTTGAGAGAGGGAAAGAGGGAGGGAGAGAGAGAGGGAGGGAGAGAGGGAGGTGGACTGTGACTACCTACCGATGGGTTGGATTGTGACAGCAGGCAGTGAATGATTCCCTTCACTCTCACACACGCACACACATGCACACTCACGCTGGTCTGCTCAACCTCCCCGCAGCAGTGAGGCCCCAGGGAGGTTCTTCTCCCTCCCTCTCTCCCTCCCTCCCTCCCTCCCTCTCTCTCTCACTCTCTCTCTCTCTCACTCGCTTCCCCTGGCAGTGTGTGCGTGTGTGGCTATGAGCAGTGCGGAGCTGTAGCCGGGAGTCTCCGGCAGGCTCTCTGAAGCTCCCTGTTCTTTGCTTTTCGGATTCCTTCTTTCTGGAAAAACCTCTGGAAAACCTTTGGAAAATCTAAAAAAAAAAAAAAAAACCTCTGGAATTCTCCAAGGCACTGAGGATGTCCTGGTGGAAGCCTGAGGGAGTTGAGAGGAAGAGGAGATTACATTTTTCTCCTGCGCTGTTTTTCTTTTCTTCTTTTTTACCCTTTTGCTGGCTCCGGCTCCGGCTCCCTCCAACTGTGGAATACTAGCCCAGGAATTTGAACTAGCCTGGAGAGTTGGGACGCCATGAACTCCGGAGTTGCTGTCGGCGCTGCGAGCGATTTGCAGGAGAACGGCGAGGTAAGCGGCAATTCGGCAGAGGAGGTCTGGAGGGGTGTGTTCACTGCTGCGCTCAGTCCCTCTTAAGGACATGGGCATCTCTCTATCTCTCTCTCTCTCTGTCTTTGTCTTTCTCAATCCATCTCGTCCCATTTGCGCGACTGCTCAGAATGCCTTAGTCATCAAAGGTGCCGCTTGGCAGTGGCAGTCACTGCTGGTCTGGGAGTGCCCTTGTGCTGCAGATTTTGGTGATATGCCAAACTAGTGGTTCAACACTCTTAAAAGTATAGGTGCCCAAAAGGGAGTCATGATAAAACAACACTTTTAGTTCCCTAAAGAACTTTTAATGGATGGTTTTAAAGAAACTCTGAATCCTATTAACTGAAAGATTCTTTAGGGAACTACTCATGATTCTTTTAAACCACCACTGCAGAGAAACCGTGCATGAGCTTTACAGCTTTACAGCTTTGTGTGAAGGCATCACCAGTTTTTTTTATCAGTTTATTGCACACCCTGAACAAAGTAATTTAAATTGACTCAGCTTTTTTCAGTTTCAGCACTTTTTTTCTCTTCATTATCCTGATACTTTCATTCTTAAAACTGGTCCTCTGGTCTCCTGCAATTTTCTGTTCTCGAACACATCTGGTTCAACGAATTGGCTCAAGTACGTTAGGGGTCCAAGCACAAAAAGAAGCTTTTCTAGTGTTTGCTGTTACGATTCTTTACCAATGGGGTGAATTGTAGGTTGATGCCTGATATTTTTGCATGTATCTACCAATGTTGATATGTAACCATAAATAACATGTACAAATAAAGTAGCTGCACCTGGATTATCATTACAGACAAATATAGTTTTTATTTGTGATCCTCAATCATCTGCTTGAGTTTCTTCCACATACCGTAATTTGTACAAAGCTCCTAAAAGCTGTATTTAAACAAAAGGCTACAATCGTGGCTTCTACAGCAACATAAGACACATCAGCTGACTATTAATATCTTTTAATTAAATATATAATTCAATATGACTAATTATAAAATGGACATGCTATTTTTTGAGGATGATATGTTGCCTTAAATTCAGCACTTGTAAAAATCATATTTGGGCCAGCCCTAGAAGTAATTCACATCTGAGCTGAGAGATTTCAGTATTTTACTTTTCTCAGTGGCGCTTTCCCATTCTCTTTTTTTCTCTTTGGCATTCTCTCTCTGCCCTCCTCACTCATTCCTCGTAAAACTTTGTGACAGTCGGGTGTAAATGTTGTGCAGCTCCAACTGCAGCGCACGTGAAGGTGAACATAGCAAGCACTAGTCCTCTTGTCCAGCTACCCCCCCCTTCCTTCTAGCTCCAGGCTTTCCACACATGAAACCAGTTAAAGGTCCATTCACCACAGCCACATGTTGTAAAGGCACCGGAAGATGTGGGCCAACTTTGAAGAGCTTTATTGAATTAGTTTCTTATGCGAAAGAAAGCTTGATTCGAGTTGTTTTATGTGCATTTAATAGCCCGTATATTAATCAGTACTCTATTATAGAGAGTGTGTTTGGTATCATTTCATCCGAAAGGTTTAATGGAAGCTCATGTTAGTGCTGTTAAGCCTGTTTGCTGCGCGGTGCGCTGTGTATCATTGTTGTGGACACATTGGGCTTGAGAGGGAACATGGGAGAACGTTTAATGGGGAACATTTTTGGTTTGGACCACATGATTAACATGTTTTAATTAGCAGAGCAGGCCATTATCCAAAACCCCAAACTTGTTTGTTGGTGCTCAGTGCAGCTGGTACAAGTAATGGAGGTTTAATGCTTTGAGGGTTGTGCAAGCTCATGTGTTCCAGGTGTTTGTAAAGTTTTGCCTATTTACTCTTGTCCAGAAATGCTGTTTATCTAATGCTGATTTGACAGCTTGTCTTGAGGCACTGATGAAAGAACAGCTCCATTACCCAAACACATACATCAACTTCATCATATGACTTCATCAAGTTAGGAACTTCGACGTCCTGGCCAGCAACAAAATAGCCTTTAAAATATATGGCCCTTTGTTTTTGTATTATTCTTATTTGAGGTGGGCATTTCAAACTAAATTGCTATTTGCAAAGCACAAGGATTCCTATGGATGGGTATTGAGAACTGGTACTAAACTGGTACCTGATCCTGACTGGTCAGTGCTGAAATATTGATAAGCTCATGGACAAACGGTGCTTCTATCAGTATTTATGCAACATTAATGCATTCTGACATAGCTGCATTTTCAAGTGGTTGATGCTAGAATGCATGAGTGGGAAAGACAGAAGGGATGCTCTGTTCTTCACAGGCAGACATTCGTTGAGCAAACATTGGTAACGATCATTCTTCCCTCAATATATATACAGGAACTCTGGACATGCTTAAGCATATTTCTACAAAAAAAGTCATAAAATAATTGTTGAATTTTTTTCACATCTTTTGATGTGGTGTCCTTGTATTGGACCAAAGAACGGAGAGTAATATCAATAACGGAATATTTATATCAGTAAAAATCCTACTTAGACCCATCCCTAACGATTCCACGTTTTCATTCAGAAAGAATAACTTGTTCCATGGCTCCATGGCAGGATCCAGTTTCCAAGTCTTAACTCTGAAACTTTGCTCTCCACCACACCTGGAGCACATTTATATTGAATAATGAGTTATTGAAATATAACAAGGTAAGACGAACATCACTGAAAAAGCTCTTATTTTCCATGTGAAGTAACTTAAAATACTATTCTGGATGATCTTGTTCAGTCTGGCAACACTGAGCAGGTTTATTCTGACAGGAGAGCAGAGCCAGCAGTGTTGTTCTGTCATTTAAAAAATAAAAAATGGTTTGGTTAACTCATGTCTGTATAGGGAGGGATCATGTTTCAGAGTCTACGTGAGGGTCAGTGCTTGCTGAGGTAGGTTTTTAAACTGCTCGAAAACTGATTTACTGCTCATAACGCTGGCTCTGAGTTTCCCTCTGCTCCGCACAGCCCGCTGGCCTGTATGTTTTCAATTACCAGCCTGTATGTTCTCATAAATGCAGTCGACGGACGGCTGTCTATCTAGTAAAAAGAAGCCAATGAAAACTTGTTTGTATTGCTGTTCAAACTGTTATCACCTCAAATTAGATCTCTAAAACGAATTGTTAGCCAAGGAAACGGAGGTTGGTTTCCTGCTAGACTGATATAGACTGATGCACAGAGGCACATAATATATGAATAAAATAGTTCATCTGAAGGGCTTTACAATTTTTTAATACTTTAAGGATCAAATTTAGGCAGTTGGACTACCCTCATTGTACTAAATGTTTACGTAGTTTTATTGTGTAATTTATTGCCTGTGTTTGTTGGGTTTGACCTTTGTACTGTTGTCATTTAAGGTTGTAACAATTATAATACGGTATAGCAAAATGAAAAAATTACATTCAGTTAAGTGCTTTGCCGATACGACAGTCTGTCTCTTTTGAGCGTTTCTTATCTGCCGTCTTTCATAGAAACTACTATGTCAGTCATTAAAATTAGGGTCTTTCTTGTCACTGAAAATCAAATCAAACCAAATTCTGACCTAAGAATATTGTACCAAAGTGGAAAAAATATGCATGGTTACACCCCTATTGTTCAATATTTTATAAGTCTGTAAAAATTCAGAAACGTTTGAACTTCTCTGTTGCATAGATCACCTGAGAAAGACTATCCTTTTTTTTTGTTCTATGCTGTATTTAGGGCTAGCTGGTGTACAGGCTACAACAGTGGCAGTAAAGGTGGATAGAATTCCAGTGCTTAGAATGGGGGAGTATGGGGGGATTTGGGGGGGTGAAAGTGCTGATGCTTCATTCTAAGCTAGCAGCTTTAGTCTGCCAGCGTTCAGGGAAATCCACAACGGCCCAGAGGCCCCCAGGCGAGAAACTGCTTTGTCTCGTCCACTGACGTTGGAGATCCTTATCTGACCTCTCTTGTCCTGGAGAGATGGAGGAGGTGATAGAGAGAGCTGGAGCAGATAGAGAGAGAGTGGGAAGGTACGCAAAGTGGAAAATTCTTTTTTTTTTTCTCACCTGTCTTCTAGGACCCTGGGCAGCTGTCAAACTCTATCTCTATCCGTCTCCATCCCAAATCATGTTCCTATCTCCGTCTCTCCAGTGAGAAATCCATTCCGTGATGCTTCGGGGTCCTGCTGTCCCCAGATTTATCATCCAGCCGAGCTCCTCTCGTCCGGCAGTTTGACTAACGGTCATCAGACGTAAACCTGCGGCGACCGGTGAATCATAAAGCTCTCCTCGTCTGATCGATGTGCTTCAGGATTGAAGAGTGGATGAAGAGGCTGAATTTGACCACCGTTATGGCTCGACATTTTGATTTACGGCTCTCCCGAAGGGAAGACAAACTCGCTGGAGAGGAAAGCACGCTGTGCCGGAGTCGCTGAGACAATTTACAGGCCTGGCCGGAACAAAGGCGCAGTGTTGACGCAAGAAACGCTGCTTTATTCCCACCATATTTATGAGGTGCTTTGCCAAACCGATGAAGTCCACTAAAACCCCTGCTGAAAGTGCGCTTTTTGTGAGCTTTGCTTTTATTCTTCCGACGGGATAGGAAAGTGTTGGCTGGGCTTATGGAGATTTGTAGCCCCTTGTCAATCAGTTAATCGCCGCAATTTGCCGGTCAGTCCTCAGGTGTTCAGGGGTTGTTCTGTCTTATAGTTCACCCAAAAATCCAATCTTATTCCAAATATAGTCAATCAAGACATGGTGTCTGAAGGTTAGAGCTGGAGCTTTGAGGGTAATGTAGCTAACACCTTATACTAACCAGTGTTATGCAAACTGCATACCTTAATAGATTTACTTGTTTTGGTTTTTTTTGAGGCTACAACATGGTAAGACTGTTAAGGCCTCAGGTTTTGCTGTTAGCTATGCTGTGTGGTTTTGTACATTTTTATAGATATCAAAGTAATTCAGGGTAGAGTGGTGCAGCCATTTGAGCCATACCAACAGGAAACGGCTATTTCAGTCAAGAACGATGCCACTGCTATCTAAGGCCAGGAGTCTGAAAGAGCATAACTGGCCTGTCTGGATGGGTAGGATGGTCCTCGACCATTGTGGTGTCTGTTAGCTGGTGTAAAAGAATTAGCAATTTATGTTCTCCTCCAAGCATGTTGAACTGTCCAATAATGTCCTAGCAGTAGGTAGAAAAGATGCCTCTGGAGCAACTGAGAGTTAAGTGTCTTGCTCAAGGACACAATAGTAGAAAGTGGGGTTCAAACCTGCGACTTTGTGGTCATTGGGTTCACAGGCAAGTGACCAACTAAGCTACTGCCACATGCTTGCCTTCATCTCCATGTATTGGTGGTATTGTGAGATTGGGGGAGTCCTAGCTAGCGGACGCAACTAGACATCACTGTTTTGTGGAGAGAAAAAAAGAAAGCTATACAATGTCGTTACATGTGAAGAAGAACTTTAAACATGCCTTGGCTGATTGACTGCCTTTGGTTTGAAGTGATTTTTTTTGCCTTTGAGATGCCTCTAAACTTCGCAGTTCCAACCATCTGTGGTTTAAGTCACACACAGTTGGAACAGCTGAATCCTTCACATTTTAAAACATGAATCATTCTTGATTGTGAGAAGCAGAAGCGGATTCATGATGAAGCCACGTCTTAATTATCCCATTTCATCATAATAATCACTGTTCTGCGGGCTCAGAGCTCCTCCGTATTAATCTTTTATCACTTCCCCAAGGGCTCACTCTTTTTTTGGGTGGCTGAGGACAGTCAAAGTCGTCGAAAGTTAAAGGAAGGTGCACATACCTAGACTCTTTCTCCCTCTTGATGACCCAAAACAGATCTCTGGGAACTTTGCTTTGTCATGCTGTTATGTTCTGTGCCAGCCAAGAGTTTCAGAATTATGGCAGTGGGAATTCATCATTCCTGCTGAAATATTCATCACTTTCTACCCATTGACTGTTCACATTAGGCTCTACAGCTGTATCAGTCATGCGTCCTCAATTCTGTCTGTTTTATTGTGGAAACAATATTGTTCTGTTTTATTATAATTAATAAAATAATAATTATAATTATAATCTAAGTTTTATTATAATTATTATTTTTTATTATTTTTTATTCTACACATTTTCTAACGGCACTTCTTGTCAGCGTTGTACTGATCGTTTAAAAAAAAATTTAAGTCACCTCTGTTGTATATGGGGAGAGCTGATGGTCAAGTCACCTTCAAAATGTGTGTTGGAGAGAGAGTCTGTGTCGTCACGGCAGCAAAGGGAGAAACACAAACACAGAGCAAAACACACAGCAGACTCCTAAACAGACTGTCAGATGCAAAAGCGCAGGTCAGTTATAATAAAAGACGTGTCACAGTTTGTTGTGGTTTAATGAAATATAATCAGCCTGTGAATGCAGCTACGCGTTCAGCCATCCTTAACCATAAATAGCTTGATAAGAGCCGGCGAGTTGGTGCACGCTCAGTAGTTCAGTAGTAGAGTGCTCTAAAACAAGATAGATGGTTCCAATCCATGGTGCAAGTATTTTTTTTTTAGACACACTTTTTTTGCGCATAAAATCAGTAACACTTTGCTTTTTCTCGTGGAAATGCAATCTAGTTGTAAATGTCATGCTGCTCATGTGGACAAAAACTGATTCTCCATCAGCAGTCTAACTCTAGGCCTGGTGTGAGTGGGCACTGTGCAGAAAGTGCTGAATATTTCAGCAGGATGAACACACAGCGTCTAGAATCAGTGGAGGAAGAAGTGGGGCTGAAGGGGGGGAGCAGGGCTGGAACCCTTAGTGCTGTTCTTGTGGCAGTGCTGGCTGGAATCTCTCTCAGCGGTTTCAATTAGGGACTTTTTGTGGAGAAGTCTGAATAAGTGCATCTTAGCTCGAGGTGGAGAGTTGTCGTTAGTAAGTATGCTCTAAAGTTTAAGCCACCATGTGTTTGGGCCGAAAGCTATCGTTTTTGGCCAGAAGCTGTGTACGTAGCATAGTGTATTTAGTGCTTTGAGTATTTCTGGAGAGGTTTTTTTTTTTTCTTCTTTTGACTTATATTTGATGTTCTTGTCTTTGTGTCTCTGTCATAGCATAAGCAATTTCCTCCGGGAACAATAACGTTTTCTGATTCTGATTTTTTTTTGCCATTGTTGACTAAAAATGGCATAAAAAGCCAGACAGTTTGAGGGGCAGCTGGTGACCTGGTGGTTTGGGAGTTGCCCCTTTGAGCGGAAGGCTGTGGGTTAGAATGGATTGCCAGTGGTAGCCGTGATCAACACGCTGCTCCCCGGGCGCTGTGTTCCTGGCTGCCCGCCGCTTAACTCGGTGAATGGGTTAAATGCAGAGATCAGTTTCACCCTGTTCACATTGTGTGCTATGGTGTGTCTCACAAATGGACAAATGGACACTTTACACTTATACCTTAGTTTCAAAAGTCAAGCTAAAAGGAAAATTGACCTTTTACGTTGCTGGTTTATGCTGGTTTGCAGCTTCTAAAATGTCTTTTGAGCACCAGACAATAAACATACATTCATACGTTTTATGAAATGGTACGAAAGTGTTTTAGGGTTTAATTTTTGTTCTAGTGTGTCCCAAACTGTTTGTTTTGTGTATCAAGTGTACCTGTTTGTGTACCATGTGTATTCCCCCGAGGGTTTACAGCTGACGGGAAGAGGCAAGTATGTTAAAACAGTCAGATCCACTCTATAAAAAGTAGTGCTGCAGTGACAGACCCTCAGGAACACCCACGCCCCCTCCTACAGTGAGACTACAGTGGTCTTCTCAGTTTATTATTCTGCCAGTGCACGTTCTGGGTTCAGGTCGTGTTCCGTAATCCCACTTTAAGTCTTTAAGCTCCACTTCCTGCAATGCATAAATGTTTATGTTTAACCCATAATCTTAAAGAAACTTATCACATGACCTGGTAATATGCTTCTGCTCAAGCGAAACTCAGTGTTATCTGCCTCAGTGCATTCGAATGTTTGCCAGAATCTTGTTGCCTAAAACGATGCTAATCTTTTGAAAGGCTAAATATAGACTTGAGTATATAAAGAGTCTTAAGATTCCGAGAATCTAATAGTTTATTTTAAACTCCCAGAAAAGGATACTTCACAGTCACTGGAGCAGTGCCCTGAAGTGAACGCCTTCAGTAACTTTAATTAGAAGACATAGTTCCACTATATTCAATTGCAGTTACATTTTTTTAAGTTGAATACTCCATACACCAGACTTGTTTTTTCTTTTACTTTTACATTTAACATTGGGGTTAAATATCGGGTTATGATAAAATACAAATGTGCCCCTTTCTTCTGAGAAAACTGGACCTTAAAGACCATGTTGTATCGTTGTGGGTAAGTCTGGATATAAGGTTTTCATTTTTTTTTTTTTTAATTCTCCCCACAGTTTAGAATTCAAGTGACTCAAGATTGATTGTCACATACACAGTTATACAAGTGTAACATATAGTGAAATGTACCCCTGAAATGTATGTGAGACTGTGCAGTTTATTTACAATAAATAAGAGAAAATTAAAGGCCAAACATTTGTTAAACATACATTCAAATAAACATTAGAAGTGTACACAAACATTTAGAGGTGCAAGCAAGATCTGAAGCAAGCAAGATCTGCAAATGCACAGTGTAGAGTGTGTACTGGAAAGTGGTCATTTTTGTCACGTGTGAACACACCACAGCAGAGCATAGCACACAGTGTGAACAGTGTGAAATTCTTTCTCCGTGTTTAATCATTCACCAGGTGTAGCAGTGGGTAGACATTGATGCACAACAGGGAGCAGAGTGTGGGGACGGTGTCTTACTCAAGGGTACCTCAGTGGTGCCACTGGCAGTCCTGGAATTCAAACCCATGGCCTTCCAATTGCAGGGGCAACTCCCTAACCACCAGGCCACCAGCTGCCCCAGTATATAGACATAAATAATATATAGCGGTTCAGATACAGTTGGTGGTTGAGAGTTCAGTTTGTGTTATAATGAATGTTTTTAAGTTGTGGTGTCATGTTCTGGTTAAGAAGTCTAATGGTCTGAGAATAGAAGCTCCTTACAACAATAGTGACATGCACATTTTACATAGACACACTCTTACAAATTACAAAGGTAATAACCACAAAAAAATGATGCGGTCTCTTAATATTTTCCATGGCCCTGTGAGAACGACACAGGCAGCTCAGATAATGGATGAATTAATGAATATAGTAATACATTGGGAATCTGACTGACTACTTGTATTCGCCTTAGAAATAAGTTTTGTTTGCATTTATTCATAAGTATTCAAATCAGTTTGTCCCATATTATTAAAACTATTCTGTTAGGGGTGTCCAAACTTGTAACTGAAGTGTTAAAGTGAAAGTGTCCGAAGTGTATCTTTCTTGCCATCTTTGAAAAGTTTTGCATGGTTTGGAATAACTCCTAGAGTTTGAGCAATAGGTGATCGTACCCCAGTGAAGTCACAGATGATCAGAGGGAAATGTGGGGTTGTGGGAAATATCACAGAGAATCTTTCAATTTGTTTAAGTTCATTCAAATTATGTCGAGCGTTTCTGTAACGTCAGCCTTGAGAGACTTAGCAACAGCATATGGAGGCCAAGATTTGGAGGGTGGATGCTTTTCTCTGTCAGGTACAATTAGCAAAAACTATACTTTACCAAGTTGAGCGAAGTGATGCTCTGCTGGGATAAAGAGGTAAAGCTTTAAAACTGTGTCTGTCATTATGTGTGTCTATAGTGCGGCGAGTGGTTTTGAGCTTGGATTCAGTTTTCAAAGTTAGCAGGACCACTCTCCTTCTCTCTCTCTCTCTCTCTCTCTCTCTCTCTCTCTCTCTCTCCCTCTC
>JBBIGA010000083.1:8637671-8652459 GCA_037576975.1 Alestes dentex
AAAGTTGGGAGCATGAAATTGTCCAAAATCTCTTTGTATGCTGAAGCATTCAGAGTTCCTTTCACTGGAACTAAGGGACCAAGCCCAGCTCCTGAAAAACAACCCCACATCATAATCCCCCTCCACCAAACTTTACACTTGGCACAACGCAGTCAGACAAGTACCGTTCTCCTGGCAACCGCCAAACCCAGATTCGTCCATCAGATTGCCAGATGGAGAAGCACGATTCTTCACTCCAGAGAACGCGCTGCTCTAGAGTCCAGTGGTTGCATTGCACTTGGTGATGTATGGCGCGGATGCAGCTGCTCAGCCATGGAAGCCCATTCCATGAAGCTCTCTACGCTGTTATTGAGCTAATCTGAAGGCCACATGAAGTTTGGAGGTCTGTAGCGACTCTGCAGGAAGTCGGCGACCTCTGCGCAGTAAGCGCCTCAGCATCCGCTGACCACGCTCTGTCAGTTTATGTGGCCGACCACTTTGTGTTGAGTTGCTGTCGTTCTCAATCACTTCAGCTTTGTTATAATACCATTGACAGTTGACTGTGGAATATTTAGTAGCAAGGAAATTTCACGAATGGACTTGTCGCACAGGTGGCATCCCATCACGGTACCACGCTGGAGCTCCTGAGAGCGATCCATTCTTTCTGCATGCATTCGGTCTGCATGCCTAGGTGCTTGAAGTTATACACCTGTGGCCATGGAAGTGATTGGAACACCTGAATTATAATATTTAGATGGGTGAGTGAATACTTTTGGCAATATAGTGTATTTATAATGTAGGAAATATCATTGTGTTGGTCATGGAATAATCTTTGAGTGTTATGTCAACTGTTAATAAACTGCATTATGATAGCCAGCTGGTACTATACTACATTACAGTAACCAACCAAAGCCTAGCATATAAATCCCTGAAAAGCGCCACCACATCTTTTCTAACTGCTGGTAACATAATCATCATCACACCGTTAAACAAGCTTGAAGAACTACCAGTTTTGTAATGTCAGATAACAGACACCTATACTGACTAGCATCAGACTGAGCGATGGGTGAGTGTGAGGGCCATCCTACCCACCCAGAGAGAGTGAGGCCAATTGGGAGGCTCAGATGGCCACAGATGGCAGCGGCATCGCCATGGATCAGACATACAATCTCCTGACAGCAAGGCCAACTCTTAGATGGCTTGCACAGATTTTTGCAAAGAAAATGTCATGATCTAAAACAGTCTAAAAAGCTTTTTATTTAACACACTCATTGCTATGCAGAACAATTTGGATGTCCTCACACTGTAATGTATGTCAGAAGCATTCCTTTGATGACTAAGCAAGTTTATCTGTTACGTAGAGCATCTGAATTTCGAATCCTTATTCATTCATCACTGTTTCATCAAGCCGTATTAATCATTCACTTTAAACAAAAGGTGCAAAATGTTATCAGTGAACCGAGTCACGCTGCTGATTCTCTCCAGCAGTGTAATTGGCGTTGTGCTGAAATAAAAGAACAGAATTGCTGCACACATTGATGACATTTTCTCTGCGGAAGATGACAGCATCTCCACCTTCGCTGTCCCACTCTGCATGTATGCGCATACATCAGCATGCAAATGAAGAGAACTCTGCAAGAAATGTTGCTCCACTTTAATTAGGGGAGCCCCCAGCATGTGCAACACGTGGTCAGGTCAAGGTGGACCCATATTCATTAGGGGAAATGCTCAGGTTCAAACTGAACGAGTGTGTCGCTAGTGAATGTGCACAGTATTCCATATTCATCAGGTATCATCACTGAGCAATGTAGTATAATTAAAAGATAACAACTGAAAAGATAGGATTGTTTTGTTCAATTTTGTTATCGAATTTGCTCAGAAAACAGCCATTTACTTCACATTTTATATTATAGCCTCATATTTATTGACTTTTCCTTACATTATGTGAGTGTATTATTTAAAGACTAAACATAATCACAACATTGCTCACAAGTTTGTTTGGCTTGAAGCACAAGCCTGTAAACATGACGTGATCATCATGCTTCAATAAAAAAAAAGTATATGTATGTAACAAGTCAACTAGTTTTTAAGCTGAACCATTATTGGAGTCAATATTGTTTCATTATTTGAGGAGGTAAAAATTGTGATCATCAGAAAATGCCACTATTTCTGCTATGTTCTTTGCCATTTGTAATAATTAGTAATAATTCAGTTTCATAGGTTATATTTTAAAATGAACACATAGAGAGGAATATACCACCCACTTCAGTAGTCTTTTAGTCTGAAGAAACAAAACAATAAGAGTTTCTATAGTGATGTGAATTTGTTCTGAATATGAATCACAGTGCATCCAACAATAAGGGCAGCATGGAGCTTCTTTTATAAAGTGAGGATGAAACGCAAGGCTCCAGTTTCACACTGACCCATTTACTGATTTATTATAACCAGCTTCTCTGGGGATGGATTTGAATGAATTAGAGCAAACAAAGCCAGACAATGAATGCAGTACAGGCAAGACGTTAGGGTAGGATAGGGTTAAAATGCAATTATTTCTTCGGCCCTGCTGGCAAAGGAATTTTGAATTTAAACAGCAGTAATGAATTTATAATAATTGAAGGTGTTGAGACTATTTGATCTCTTACAGTAGCATTTCCTCTTTCCAAAACCTGCTCTAAACCTTTTCCTGTTTATACACCCTGTGCTTAGGTGGCATATAATGACATTGTCTACCCTCTGTGCCTTTAATATGTCACATTGTCACATTGACCTTATTGCTGGGGTCCAGACTATGGGTGGTCATGATACAGTGTATGCATTCATTTATTTCTCTCTCTGTGTCTCTCCATGTTAGGGAGGAGGATGAGTTTTCAGAATTGCGTTCTGAACTCAGCCACAGCCAACAAGAAGCCATTGAAGACGAGAGGAGTGTGGATCAGGATCCTGACCAGGCATCCATTTCCCTGCCTGAAAACCAGTCAACACTGGTCACTGCAGACATGGGTGAGCAGCCCGAACTAGCCTGAATATTAATTTGGGCAGAATCGTGGTCTCCTTTATACAGCCAAGGAAAAAAATAAGAGATGGCATCGTTTTTTTTCTGGTTATTGCTTTTGTAATTTGTGGCAGTGTGTCTGTGTAGTATGTGCCTGTCACTATTGTTTTATACACTATTGACCACACGTGATTCAAAATTCCAAACAGAAAAATGTTTAGAGAAAAAAAAAACATACAGTATAAATCATTTATTATACATTGGAAATGTTAAACTACACTCACATTATTTCACAACTGCAACAATTAAAACAGTGATGTTAAGAGTATATTGTTTACATGTGTGAGCTCTGTTTCATCCTATCAGAAACTGAAACAGGAGTGAAGCTGCTGGAGTACAGCACATAGAAAAGCTGCCATACAAACACTACTGCACTCACAACACATATGGAGGCATTTCTTATTTTTTACACAGCTCACACTGCAATAGTTCATAAAGGAATAGTAACGTGCATTTTACACACACACTGCTGCAAATTGTAGGGTAAAAGGCTAAAAGACTTTAAAATAATTTGTTGCTTAGTTTAGAAAATCAAAATTGGCCGTATAAAATTGCGATCCTGACATCCGATTAAGCATCGTCACACCCTTCATGCACAGGCATGTGTACCCTATAACATATTTGCAGTAACAAATGAGCACAAAGCACGTATTCTTCAACTGTTGAAAAATGTATCATATCAGGACACCATCACATCCAATTAGATTTTTGAGTTGTGTCTATCATTACACCCTCCGAGGGTCTAGAGCAACGTGTCTTTAATGTAGTAGAGCTAATGTGTCTGTCCAGAGCAAAAATGACAACACAGCTGGGAAAGGAGACTTTTTTTTAACCTGATCAATATGAAGACAACTTTAAAGACAAAAAACACAGAGGCAAATTGAATTTTTCGGAATCATTAACTGGAGAGGTGACTGTGTCTCTAGCAGTACAATACTCGAGGGAAATATGTAAGTAAAGGGCGTCTGATTATCTTTGATTTCTATTGGATTGACCTTTTGTCTCATCATTGTTGGGAGCAGGTCTCTACTTCGTCCTACACTATTATTTCCTTGTTTTCATTCTGCACAGAAGCCCATTTTACAAAGCTTTCGCTACAAACCAGTCCTGCATTCGATTTTCTTATACTCGCTTCTTTGCAGTAAGTGGTGAAGTGTTAAGTCAAAAGCAAACTGTTTGATTGATTAACTGGAATGCAGTAGACACCAGTCCCAGTCTTGGCTATTAGACACCACTTACTGTGTGTGTACTGTGGTACTGGTACTGTGTCTAATATCCAAACTGGTGTCAAATGACCAGAACCGCTACTGTGTCTGTTAGCCACCAGTTTAGATATTAGACACCAGTACTAGATTTGTTATTAGGCATCCGTTTAGATATTAGAAACCAGAACCAGTTTGGTTATTAGACACCAGATTAGATATTAGACACCAGTTTAGGTCTCAGACATCCATACTAGTCTTGGTTAATGAACACGATCTTAGATATTAGACACCAGTACCAGTTCTGGTTATTAGACACCAGTACCAGTTTTGGTTATTAGACACCAGTACCAGTTTTGATTATTGGAAACCAGTACCCGTTTTGGTTAATAGACACCAGTACCTGTTTTGGTTATTAGACACCAGCTTAGATATTATAAACTAGTACCAATCTTGGTTATTAGACACCAGTTTAGATATTGGCCACCAGTACCTGTCTTGGTTTATAGACACCAGTTTAGATATTAGCAACCAGTACTAGACTGGTTATTACACATCACTTTACATATTATACCCCAGTACCAGTTTATGGTTATTAGACACCAGTTTACATATTAGACACCAGTGCCGATTTTGGTTGTTGACACCAGTTTAGATATTAGACACCAGCTTTGGGTGTTTGTTTATTCATTCATTCATTCATCCATCCATCTATCCTACCATCTATCCATCCACCCATCCTTCCATCTATCCTCGGGACTCCCCCAGTCATACAGTACTACCAGCCGCAGGAGAGTGAAGGCTAGCTTGTACGTCCTCTGAGTCACATCAAGCGCTAAATGCTGAGTGATGGGGGAGAGGGAAGACCACCCTGCCCTCCCAGAGAGAGCAAATCCAATTGAGCTATCTTGGCCTCCCAGTCACGGATGGCTGTGTGACCTCCAGGGATCGAATTTGCGATCTCCTGATGATGGAGCTTCTATTATATGTGTGTAGTGTGTCCATGCATGCAAGTTTTTTTTTTGTAGCTCATGGATGGAAAATTGATTTGGAAATGTTTTCAACTGCAATCACGCTTCACTCTTCTACTGAAAGGTGCTACCGCTTTTGTATCTGTGCTCACTGCTATCTTCCCTTTAGCACATTTCAAGAGCGGCTCATCGAATTGTTCCCTTCATTACCCTCATCTTCGATTAGAATCTCTTTCAGCCTGTCTTGTCTTTCTTTCCTTTCGGTCGCTGTAAGTCTGCACACACAAAAACGCCGTCTCTGGCAGACGGGAAGCAGCTATTGTGCCTCCACAATTGTACTTTTGTGCTTCTAATTACATTCTTTCGCACGTTTAACCCTTAGTAATTGCTTTTGTGTAGGGCTGGGATAAATATGACAAATAGAAATGTCATTCAGGGAACTAAGTGCTAACTCAAATGCCATTGACATAAAATGCTGACTCACCAAAAGAAGCAGTTGCCAACTCTGCATACTTGATTTACTGAAGATTTGAGTGTTTGGGGACAGTACCTTGCTCAAGGGTACTGCAGTGATGACATTAGCAGTGCTGGGATTCAAACCCACAACCTTCTGATCACAGGGGCAAAGCCCTAACCACTAGATCACCCAGCTGCCCCAAGAATATATATATATATACACACACACACACACACACACACACACACACACACACACACACACCATTTACACTACGCGTACATTCTCCTTTTTTTAAACATTGTATATTGTTATATATTCACCATATATTCATATGCGTGTTGTACATCTTGTACAGTGACAAGAACGAAATTCAATTCTACTCAATGAGAGCGTGCCGGCTCACTAGCTGTCCAGAGCTATTGGAAAAACAATTGCATGGGTTTTGAAATTACTAGACAAACGCCCCCTTTTATCGACTGGTCATTGACTATTTTTTTAATCTTGAAGACGATGGTTAAAAAGAGCTTAAATGCTCACCTGAAGCAGTTATGTGAGTTCGGTCGAAGGCAGTGTGGTTTGGTTGCATGGCAGTACTCATATAAGGATCACAGTACTTACATATTTGGGGTGATTCATAAAAGTTCTTGTCCATCCATGGTACCATAAGAGCATTTTTCTCATTATCCGAACATTATTCTGCTCGATTTTGTATTATGTTTCCGACGCCCTGTTCAGATGTCATGCTATTGGCATATTTTAACAGCATGAGATCTCGTCCCACCGCTAATAATGAAGATTTTATGTATTCACAGTTGAATTGAAGGCCTTTGGACAAAAAATTGTCCTACAGTTTCTTATCAGGCTGAATGGCCTTTTTATTTATTTATGTATTCATTTTTTGTCCAGCCTTGCAGTAGCTGCTAAGGAACACACACCACACACATTCCTCAATTGGGGGAGGATGTTTTGTCATGTTTGGGACACAGGTTTTTCCATTGGAACTCACTGTGTTTAAATTGTTCTTGAGTGAAATCAGCTGTATTGTTCTCACCATTATTCCCACAGCTGGATGATGTCATCGATATCACATCCTGTTCACTCTGAATGGCTCACTCTGAATGGGCTTACTGAGAGAAGCGCTGTGATTATGATTAGGCTAGAATTATCATGTCTTATCCAGGATGATTCTCAGAAGACTTTGGCTATGCGTCCCTGCATACTCACTCACTGCTGCCGCCAGTTAGTAAAATGAATTCCATCCTCAACTCCAGATCAATATTTAACTTGTAGTGTTGATCCTGCTATTGATTAGCAACTTGAGTATAAATTTTAGACTTAAGCAGCTTATTCTGAGCCTTGAGCATTTCATTATCTTATGCCTGCTTGCTGTGTTTGCTAGTAGTATTAAGAAAGGCTAACAAACGTGCACACAGACACACACACACATGCTAGAATGAAATGGAAGACACAGATAGGCCAGATATCCTTAAACATATGAAGAAATAAAGGCCCGATGTGTCAATCTCTGATCCTACAGCAAATCTCTTTAGGAAGTTTTAGGAAACCAAATCAGTTCATCATAAGGCTTCATACTGAGTCATCATTTGATTCCTTTCATTGATTTTGGCCTCTGAATTATTACCAAATGGCAAATGCTGGATCGGGAACTGGAAGAGTGAATGAACCCAGTCCAATTCTGTAACGTCTCCAGGCTGAAATAGGCCACACTCACACTGTGTAATGTGCTTTAGTTAAAAACAGCTTATTTTAAAGTAAAAAAAACCCCAACACATTGGATTGCCATCATATGGGTCAATACTCAAGGTTTCAATATCCGTAATAAAAAAAGATAGTGTGCTAGTTTTAGTGTTAACTGTACACCTTGCTTAATTATGTGGTTTGGTGTCAACCGATACTTCAGTTAACAGAAAAAAATTGGTATCGATACAGATTTATTTTTTTATTTGTATTCTTTTTTTATTAATTAATGTTTTGGCCAAACACTACTATGCAGTGTTTTTGAATATTTTTAAAATTATAATTCATTTCAACATTAAAAACTGTCCAGTAATCTGAGCCATATTCTGCACTTCCTCTTTCCTTCTTTAGATAACTGCAGTGACCTTAACTCCGAGCTGCAGCGGGTGCTGACTGGCCTGGAGAGCGTTGTGTGCGGCCGGAAAAAGAGCGCCTGCAGTCTGTCTGTGGCCGAGGTAGACAGACATATTGAGCAGCTGACCACAGCCAGCCAGCACTGTGACCTGGCCATTAAGGTAAATCAACTATAAACACAACTCTCTAGGGGACAGTATAGATAGATATAGATGCACATTGTATGTTGAATCAGTGTTTGTTAAATGCTGTATGTTACATAATTAAAGATAGAAGTGGAAAGGAACAGTGTGCTTTCAATATGTATGTTAGATGTATTTATTCATTGAAATAAAAAATTATTAAGATGTAAACTATTGTAAAAAAACACTGGAAAGTTGCTGCTCTTCAGACCCAGTGTTCATTGTAAACGTGACCAATTAATCAGTCTTTGCAAGCATTATTGTATTAATTACTTTTAATGTTGTGTTTGTATAAGATACAGTCATATTTTGTTGTAATTTTGGAGTGAAAAGTTTCATTCTAATAGTAAAATGTATCGACAAAACTACGGTATTTACCATTTTTGACGTTTTGATTAGTTTTTCTGCATTTGCATGAAGTTTTTCTTGGACTTTCGGCCTGTCCAGGGTCCTTCTCTGCATTTTGCCGTATGATCACTGGGTTATTCTCCAACACCCCCATGACTCTGGTTAGGATAAGCAGATCAGATAATGAATGAATGGATGGATGGCTGACATTTCCCTTTTCACTATGATAGTCCTTGTTAACAGTTGTGAGTCACTTTTACAAGGGCTGTGTAATGATGGCTTCATTTACTGTAGGTGTGTGACTCACCCTTAACTCTTTTTACACAAAGTAAGAAGGTTTTCCAAAAGGTTTTACAGGCACCAATTAAGCTTAGGTCTGAGTAGTGTGATATGTTCAGTGGTGAAACACCATTAACACTCATGTTGAAACATCCCTGAAAGTAGACCCCAGGTCCTCTCAAATTCAGGACCTGACTCCTCAATGCCAGTGCTGGGAAATGTTGCAGCACAATTATCATGGTAGTTTAAGGCATTTTAATTATGTCACTATATTTTGACTGAAACTAACACTGACATTTGCAAAATACTATAAAACTATAGTTATTTTTATGTAGTGTTTCACTTCCTACTCTGCACTAAATACAATTAAAATGATGAGGCTTTCTTTTTAATGAAGTATTTATTTTAGTGACCTCTTACTGATGTCAATAATCAGAAATTCATATTGGGATGTAATTTATTACTATAAAAATATTACCTAATTGCTGAGCCCTAGACTGTACAGCCAAATTGTGGAGTTAGGCCCTCCTTTGTGGTCGTAGCATTCTCCACTCTTCTGGGAAGGCTTTCTACAAGATGTTTAAGTGTGTCAGGGGAATTTGTGTCCGTTCAGTCAAAAGAGCATTGGCGAGCTCAGGCACTGATGTTGGATGAGAAGGCCTGGCAATCAGTGTTTCAATTCATTCTTAAAGTCTTAAGTTGGTTTGAGGTCAGGACTCTGTGTGCGGGCCACAGTAGGTCATTATGAATCTCACTCACTAATGCTGAAACAGGAAAGGATCTTTCCCAAACTGTTGCCACAATGCTGGGAACATATAAATGTGTAAAATTTCTTTGTGCACTATAATAGGCATAGTATTACCCCTCAGTGGAACTAAGGAGGTATTAGCCCAAACCCTGAAAAACAGCTTCAGCCCATTATCTCACCTCCACCAAACTTTACTGTTGGCACTGTGCATTATGGTAGGTGGTGTTTTCCTGGCATCCGCCAAACCTTAATAAGTTGGTCAGACTGCAAGAACAGTAATGCATTGCAAAAATATTATTACATGAATAAACATTATATATTCTGATTATAAAGTATAATTCCAATTACATGTATTATTATTGTATATAATTCTAATTGTAATTCAGGGTTCAATGTTCAAGGTTACTTTATTGTCATCAGCAGCTATGTACATGTACATGGTGTGATGAGTATAGTAACATTCAACAGAGTGCAAGTTATGACAGAGACTATACAAACAACACAATAAATAGACACCAATGTAACAGTAATGTATGTGACAGTATAGTGTGGATGCTATGTTAACCCTTCCAGAATGATTAGCATTGCACCTTAAGTATGGTAGTTGCACAGGTGGCAGTAGCAGCATTGAGCAAAGTGCAGAGGATGATAGAATCGTACAATAAATAGGCAATAATATGACAGTAGTGTGAATAGGATGTAACTCTGAAACAATATAGTAAGTAGATGGTACAACATTGTAACAAAGTGGGAAAGGGATGTAAACCTTTCAGAATTAATAATGTTGCACCATACATATATTATTGAGATAGTTAGCAGCATAGAACCACATTGTGTAAGTGTAAATGTAAAGTGTAAATTGTAACTTATCAGTTCCAAAAGTGTCAACACCTCTCTTATTGCTATTCCTGCCGTGGTAGGATCCATGTTAGCCTTAACTTTAAAGCCTATGCCATTTTTCAGTGACAGCCTTCTGTCATATGAAGATGAGGTTTTAAAGGGCCACTCCAGCACCCTTCAATGTCAAGTTCAGCTGTGCTGTTGGAAAAGGGAATCATTTCAGTGGCCGTTTTCATGAAAATGTTGCCAGATTATTTCATCAGGAGGCATTTTCAGTGCTACTTGCAAAAAGGAAAGCACTTGACTTAAAAATCTGAGTGCTTAAGGGTGGTTTAGTTTCATGAATATCGTACTGTATATTATCTATATATATATATATATATATATATATACATATATATATATATATATATATACTATATCCTGCATAAAATAGTCAGTTTGCTTCTTGCTTAAAACAAACTTTTTTGCATGTTAGCATTAATTTTGTAATGTTATGCATAATGAAGTTGTTGATTTGTGTAAAACCCAAACTCCAAGTGAAGAGACTTAATCAAAGGCTTGTTTAAATATACGATAAAAGAAATCTCCTTGTTTCATGATGCACATCTTTTTACATACTTGAAAACAACTAATAGAAACAAAGCTAGATTATATGAAGGCAGATTGCGGTGTCTGGAAGTATCCCATCATATCCTGTGGAAAAAGAATTTCCATCATGAATCCATCACAAACATGACAAATGTCTAATATGAATGAACCCAATTTCCTGCATGAAACTTGTTCCTCCGGAAAAATTAGACACCGACTGCTCTGTTAGAGACCTCATACTAATTTAAATGCATAAGAGTTATGTAGAAAACATCCTGAAATCTCACATTTAATCACAGTTCGAGTTGATTAATTTTGGTTGCAGCTGTTGAGATGATGACCTGTTTAATGGGTAAATGATCTCCTAGCTAACTAGACATTGTCACACTTGCATTGTGCAAATTACTTAGCAAACCTGACACTATCATATTGCATTCATTTTTTTCTTGTCACCTCACAGCTGGTTGCCCCAACAGTTAGTTCACCAGGTTACGTATGACAAAAGCATGTAAGCCCATCCAGGATTCATAAAAATTGCATTGCAGTGCCTGTGGTTCAGGCAAAAATATGCTTTAACTTGAGAGTCAGAGCAAATATATAAGTCAGCGGCAGTATTCTAAGGAACATGACTGACGTTGATTAGACTGTGATATTCAGACAAACTCCAGGATAGACTGTCTAGAGCTGTCACAGCTAGTGTAACACTGTAGTAGAATGTCATAAAAATGTTCCCTCCCTTTCCCCCTTTTGTGGTGTGGCACCTGAACTGCCCTAAGGAACAATCCTCCCTGACTAGAGGGGCTGCGTAGACAGTAGTGCAATCTAAACCATAGACCATAGCTTAAAATGGCCCAAGAATTGATTTTTATTCTAACTGATTATACAATATTCCAAAATTGTGAGGCTCTTGTGAGGAAGCTTTGTCTAATAGTTGAGTATGTTGGACAGGATGGTAAAGGTGGTGTGTGTTTGCATATGTGTGTTTTACAGACTGTGGAGGAGATTGAGGGGGCTCTGGGAAGGGATTTCTACCCAAGTCTGTGTGAGGAGCGTGTGCGCTGGGAGAAGGAGCTGGCGGGTCTCAGAGAGGAGAACGAGAGTCTGACGGCAATGCTCTGCAGCAAAGAGGAGGACCTAAACCGCACCAAAGCTACCATGAGTGCCATCCGCGAGGAGAGAGACCGCCTCCGCCGACGCGTAAGTTACCCTTCAACCCTCAGCACACACACGGCCATCTGGGAACGGGCTCACCATACTACACACAGTCAGATGACCAGCAGAGATTAATGGAAGATGGCAGTAGAGGACAAGAGGACAAAACATCTGAAGCTTGTTAACGACATTTCATGGTTTACTTAAATGATGTGACAGACATTCACACAGTGACATTTTCAGTAAAGGGGTCTGGCATAGAGATATGGACTTAATGCGCTATACAGACTTTAATGACATTTCTTTCAAATACATGGACTTGAATATGGAGTTGCCCCACGCTTTGCAGCTATAACAGCCTCCACTCTTCTGCAAGATTTTGGAGTTTCTGTGGGAATTTGTGCCCATTCATTCTGTAGAGCATTTATGAGGTCAGATACTGATGTTGGCCAAGAAGGTCTGGCTCACAATCTCCTTCCAGTTCATCCCGAAGGTGCTGGATGGGTTTGAGGTCAGGGCTGTGTCATGTTCTTCCACATCAAACTTGTCCAGCCATGTCTTTATGGAGCTTGCTTTGTGCACTGGGTCACAGTCACAGAAAAGGTTCTTCCCCAAACTGTATACAAAGTTGGAAGCATGGCGTTGTCCAAAATGTCTTGGTCTGCTTGATTTTATACACCTGAATTCAATAACAGAGGTGTGTCCCAATACTTTTGTCCATATAATGTACTACAGTTTTATATATATATATATATATATATATATATATATTCAGCAAAATCAGAGAAAAGGAAAATGAGATTTCTTCTTTTCATTCAGATCAGGCCTGTTGATTGTTTCCGAGAAATTCCAGAAATGAGTCCAGTATGGACGAATGGTGTCATATGAATAGTTTTGGTACAGGCGTATCAAAGGGCTAAATCACCAGGAAAATGTATTTTAGTTGTCTGTGGCTTTGTGGTCTGTAATAAACAATCAGCAAACAAGCTGCACACTTGTAGAATTTGAGCACAGGAAGAGGCCTACACACACGAACACACAGCAGCTGACCTGTGTTCGACAAACTCCGATCAAACCCCTGCCACAGGGCCCAGTCTGTAATTATGGTTATCCGGGCATGTATAGGCTCAAAGGCTGTGGCCTGCAAGTTCAAATATAGCCCTTGTGCTAACTGCTCCCAGTGACACAACTCCATGTGATTTTGACTTATGATAGATCATTTTGGGAAGCTGAAAAAGGGCACTTGTCCATAGCGGAAGAATTTGGTTCAGAGATCTCCATCTCTGAAACCAGCACTGCTGTATTTCTATAGCGTTTAAAAAAAGGCCTGAAGCTTCTGGATCAATACGTCTCCCGATTTTGACGTGTCCAGTAATCAAATCTGGCTGCCTTCCTCTGGCTGGCTGGAGCTGTGCTACTTAGCTGGCTAACGAGATTTGCGGTGAGATGCATTGAGCGAACGGAGATGAAGGCTTTCCATACAGACGCTCCAGCCGGCCCCCTGGTAAACCCCAGCTTTAGATGGACCACGCTAGACACAGCAGAAACGGCACCCTCCCGGACGAGCAGGCCCGTAATGAAATCTGTCCTGCTGCAGCCTAATTGGACAGATGAGTTGCTCTCCATTTGCTAATGGCCTCTGTGCGTGGTGTGGATGTTGTGTCCTCTGAGACCCATGATGGAAGCTGTAGTAAGGGTGGCTAGTGTGGCGATCTGTTGTTTTTCTTTTGAAAATTATGCCATGGTGGGCTTTCCTGAGCACATTCCACACTGCATGCTTCATAAAAAACAAAACAATAATAATAATAAGAAGACAACAAAGAAGAATAAATAAATGAACAGCATATTCATATAATAATGTAATGCCTGGTGGAGACAAGACTTATGTTCAGATTCGGAAGTTTGGGATGTCAGTGTAAACATTAGAATTCAAGAATTGATTGTAAAAATGCAGGCCGTGATAGTAAGGGTATCCCAAAATCTTAATCCATAGTATTTTCCAAGTCAACCAGGCGTAAACAGAAGCATGAGGGTAAGGCAGAGAGCAGAATCCATATAGAACAAACAGTGAGTCAAAAACCAGTAACGTGAATAGGCATAGGTAAAAGTAACAAAACAAGTCTGCAACAATAGATCCAAAAATAGCAAGATAACAGAAGGGCTTGGTACACTGTGAGAGGCAATGCTTCACAAAGTTCAATCAAAGCTCAGTCCTTAAATAGTCCGAAACAATCCTGTGCCCAATCTGCGTGCTGTTATAGCTCCCCTAGTGACGAGGAGGGTGAACCGCAGCGCCTGTTGTCACGAATAAGGAATAAATAATAATAATAGTAATAATAATAATAATAATAATAATGATAAGAATAAGAACTATATTAATGATAATAAATGCATAAAGAAACATATCCCTTAAATGTTATATCACGCTGTTAAATGAATTAAGATTACTACATTACCCATTTTATACCCATTTTCATTGGCTGCAGATTTATCGTAGCAAATTACTAACATGCACTCATGTTTCCTCTGTTTGAACAAATTCGGATAGTTGCCTGTTTTTCCTTTGAAATGAGGGCATTACAAGGAAAAACCCAAACGGCATAATAAGTAGCCCAGACGTGCTTTTAAAAGCAAGACTATGATTGTGTGGCAGTTTTTTTTCTAGGCTTGAATTGGAACTGGATGGTGGATTAGCTTGTGATGGCAGATACTCCTTTCTTTGTCCTTTGGCAACCTCTCTCCTGGCAGGGGAGCTTCGTTTGACTAGGAATAAGCAGTGCTAACTTACTGCCAGGTTCTCTCTCTCTCTCTCTCTCTCTCTCTCTCTCTCTCTCTCACACACACACACACACACACACACACACACACACAC